>VWZZ01002859.1:127094-186713 GCA_013399095.1 Psophia crepitans
TTGGAGTTGTCTTTTCCATCTTATTATTTCCCTCTCCCCTCCCTGCCCTGCTGAGGAGGGGAGTGATAGAGCAGCTTAGTGGACACCTGGCGTTTAGCCGAGGTGAAACCACTACAGTTGCATGTAAGCTTCTGACTTGCCACCACCTTCATTGCTGTCACCATCCTTGGTCAGAAAAGCCACATCTGCTTAACTTGAAATGACAGATTTTGTCAGTCGAGACAGGAGGGGTAGTCAGCAACCATCAGATCCTGTGAAAAAGGACCTTTAGGAGCTGCCTAGATTCTAAAATGATTTGCCCATCACCAGAATTCCTATTGGTCTCTGTAGAGATCAACACGGCAGCTTGCTCTAGTTACTGACCAGCTGAAGAGTGGGACTTGCCTGAAAATGAAATTCTCAAGGGAAAAATAAAATAAAAAAAATAAAAAAGAGAAAAACTAAAATGCAAAAGATTTTTTCTCACAGTTGCCAACACAACAAAACCAAGTAATTCCCTGGGCACTGGTGGTAACAAACCCCAGTTTCTCATGTTCTCTTGTCTCAGAACTGAATTCTCTGGTGACCCCCAAATTCTAAATGCCTTACTAAAACACCGTCCAGTTTGGGGGTTTCTTGTGTGGGTCTCTGGTTTCTAATAAACACAGATTGACAGGAACCTGATCTGGATCGAGGGGTCTTGCTCTCTCCTCCACGTTGGCTGCTTATCTTTCAGAAAGATACAGAAGTGTTTTGGAGTTTCCATCAAGTTTTGTAAAATGAGCTAGGGAACTGGGCTAAAACCAGCAGCAGATGCCAAAAGCCTTAATTCTGTACTTTCCTCTGTTTCTGTTGTTGCTTAGGCTGCAACATAATACTAACCACTAAGAGGTTGAACAACATCTGTCTGATTCAGGCAGTCCTTCTCTTGGTGCATATGAAGCCTAATCCGCTCTGTTTTGATGATCACCATTTCTGGCTTTTCTGGTTCAAATTGTCTGCTTTATACAAAATAGATCATCTTTCTTCCATTGACCTGCTGGCTGAGCTCCTCATAACTAAAAAGGTAGTCTTTCAGATCTACCATTATCTTATGTGAGACTTTTACTAAAACAATGAAAAATTTGGTCTTCCCTGTGATGTTGAAATCAAGGATTAGAGTCAGTCTTCTGCAAGACATTCAGATTCAATTCAAATTTTCTTGAATGCTCTCCTTTCTCCTGAGATACATCTGAATCTTGCTCTGAAAAATACCTGCTCTGAATGGTTCTTAAAGTGAAAAAACAAGTTCATCATTGTGCTCCTCTAGACACCAGGTTCTGTTCCCACCAAAATTATTGTAACTTTTTCTTACTTATTTAACAATGCCTAGGAGGGGGCTGGGTGTTTTAAAATGTGGATAAGAAAAGCCAGATTACTGCCTGCAGCCATTTGCAAATGTGATGTGGTGATGGGGATGACAACAGAATAGGGAAACTCAATGGGAAGGAAAAAGCAAGCATGAACAGTGAGACTGCACTGCTGCTCCCTGAAACTTACTGTGCAGCATGAAGGGGTAAAAAAGCAAACAATTCCAAGCAACTATGAAAAATAGTATCTCATTTTCTGGAAGTATCATCATAAAATCTTGATTTTTAAAGAAGTCTAAATAAAAAGAGAGCAGAGCTCTTGTCTCAGAGCTCAAAAAAGAATTTTGATTTAGCATTGACTTCAATGGCACCTTGATCACATTAACAATTTTTTGCCAGAATGGCAATAGGTGTGGAATAAAGTCTGAGCCAATGACTAGTCTGGAAATACTGGCATCAGAAATGTTTTATTCCTCAAATATTTTGCTATTTTGAAATACAATGACACCAATGAATTTGTAGAATATGAACTAAGTACTGAAGATTTTTCCCCAAGTTAATTTTTCTGAAGACAGAATTTTCAAATGGAGCTGCTGTTGCTGCTGAGCACACTGTGGACAGAACAAAATAAGAGCACTTTTTTGAAGAAAGATGTTGTGGGTTTTTAACATCATTCTAGATTTTTAACATTATTCTACTAATAAAAGAAGTGTTTGACTGCAGAAACTACTTTAGCTGGTCACACCCCTAGCCTGGCTTGGGAAAACAAATCTAGGAAGCTCCTTATTTTCATCTATTTTTCTAAGTGAAAACTGCACCATTGACTGCATAAGATTTAAAACTTGCTGTGGTGTGAGCCACAAGACTTTCTGCAGCTAGTTATGGTGTTATTTTGGTCTGAAACGTCACCAAAAATAGCTAGTATAAACTCATTATTTTTAAAGTAAACAAACTTATTTTTGTAGAATTTCAGAATACATACATTTTTGCATGGACTTGTAACATCAGCTGAAGCCAGTTCTAAAAATTAAACTTCCTTTAAAAATATATGCCTTGTTCCTGTAAAGAATTTGATGAATCCATGCAGCAAGCCAGCTTGGATTTATTCAAAGAATAGCTTTTTAATTGTTATTACTCATATAGCAATAGCATCTAAATACTTCAATTATTTTCAAGCTTCAGGGTATTAAGTAATGTGCAAGGGAGACAGACACTACTCCAAAGCGTTCATGTTTGAGAGGAACAAGCAGCACAAAGGATAGTGATGGGAAAACAAAAGACACAGAGGGAGGAGTGACCTACATAAGATATCATAGAATCATAGAATCTCCCAAGTTGGAAGGGACCCATAAAGACCATCGAGTCCAATTTCCTGGGTCCACACAGGACCAGTCCAATCAGAGCAGATGACTGAGAACGTTGTCCAGGTGCTGCTTGAACTCAGCCAAGCTCGGTGCTGTGACCACCTCCCTGGGGAGCCTGTTCCAGGGCCCCACCACCCTCTCGGTGAAGAATCTTTCCCTGATCTCCAACCTAAACCTCCCCTCTTGCAGCTTCATGCCGTTCCTTCACATTCTATTGCTGGTCACCAGGGGGAGGAGATCAGTGCCTGCCCCTTCACTCTCCCTCGTGAGGAAGCTGTAGGCCATGATGAAGTCTCCTCTCAGTCTGCTCCAGGCTGAACAAACCAAGGGACTTCAGTCTCTCCTCACATGTCTTCCACTCTAGACCCTTTACCATCTTTGGTGCCCGACTCCGGACACTCTCCAATAGTTTTATGCCCTTTTTGTACTGTGGTGCCCAAAACTGCACACAGTACTTGAGGTGAGGCCGCACCAGCGCAGTGCAGAGTGGGACAATCACATCCCTAGAGCAGCTGGCAATGCCATGCTGGATGCACCCCAGGACATGGTTGGCCTTCCCGGCTGCCCAGGCACACTGTTGCAATCAAGACAAGATGAAATTAAAATCTTAACCCTCAATATAACGCCTTGCCCAAGCAGATGTATTGTCTATATGGTGATGGCATAATAGCACGGCTGAAATCCTAGCCCAGTAATATAAGTTATAGAATTTTTCACCAGTTTCAGAGTAAAAATTAACATCTCTCATGAGATCCCACCTACTGTGTCCAGCTCTGGGGTGACCCCAGAATAAGAAAGACGTGGATTTGCTCAAGTAAGTCCAGAGGAGGGCCAATAAGATGATCAGAGGGCTGGAGCACCTCTTCTGTGAAGACAGGCTAAGAGAGTTGTGTTTTTTCAGCCTGGAGAAAAGAAGGCTCTGGAGAGAAGTCGTGGATGCCCCATCCCTGGAAGTGTTCAAGATCAGATTGAATGAGGCTTTGGGCCGCCTGATCTAGTGGAGGGTGTCCCTGCCCATGGCAGGGGAGGTTGGAACAAGATGATCTTTAAGATCCTTTTCAACCCAAGCCATTCTGTGATTCTAAAAGGAATTTGAAGACTATGACGCTTCATCCATCAAAGTCATCATTGAAGTTCCTATTGACTGAGTGACCAAAGCCTTGTATTTCAATTCTATGCAGCATATGCCTGCTCCTAGCACTTGTTTAACAACTCTTTTTGCAGTTTTCTTCTAGTTACTAAAGAACTTTTATGAATAGACAGTGAGTCTCTCTAGTCTCTCAAGTGTTCTGCATTTGGAGTTACCGGAAGTATTCAATATACAAAAAATACATAAGACGTATGTTAGGCTTTCCTAAAGATTGAGTTCCTGTGAATTCAATGCCTTTTTAATTTATTGTACACTTTAACATGTGTACAATTATGTTTTGCTATCCTAAAGTCTTTGTTATATTCCAAAGTTGGTGAGATATATTCTAAATACACTGACACAAATTTTCTCATTTCTTTTAGTGATGCACTGTTTGTGCATACAAAATATATCAAAATATAAACTGGTTTAAAATCTCCTGGCAGAGGCTGCCTTCAGATTCCATATTCAGAGAGATGGAGATTCCAGCAGAATTAAAAACTTTTTATAACCAGAAGTATGTTAAATTTGAACTGATTCAATTATTCACTTGAAATAATATTGATTGCATAACTAATTATTTCTTTTCACTGTGAACAGCTTATGGACTAAGGGACTAGCTCATTGTTAAATTGTTTTTTACTCATAAATATTCATAGAATAATCAGGATAATCTTCAGATTCAGAATGTTCACCAGATGTTCCCTCTGACCACTTTTCGTTGATTTGTGCTACGTGATTGGCCACTCAAACCATATGGCATTGTTTCTAATCCCTGACTCAGTGACAAATGCTTAAATCTGGATACTGATGAAATTCAAAAGTTCACTTCCATTATGAATCTTCAAATGAGAAAATCATGTCCCAAAAATCTCTTCTTTTTCATGAATTGTGTATATTTTCACCCATTCCGTGTGGACATCCAAATAATGATGAATAGCATAATACATGAATTAATCCTACGGCATTGCTTTTTCTCGCAGTTTGTACAGATCAGTCTTTTCTCATTCAACAAGCTCTAACTTTTCCCCAGGGTCTAAATTTTAATGACAGCTCCATTGTTTGGACTTTTGTTGCTGTCATCATCATCATCATCATTATTATTAGCCTTTGAACTTGTTATTTCTTCAATTCATTCAATGTATTGATTCAATAAACATATTTACTTTTCAAAACATTCTTTTAAATAAATATTTCTGGGCAAGGCAGACATATTGGCTCTTTTCTTTAAGAAAATAAATACCATTTTAGGAATATTAGGGGAAAAGACATATAAATTGGCACTTTTCTTAAAGATTTCTGCACATAGCAGCACATTTTTTAGCAGTTATATAAAAGTCTACTTACTTGAACATTTCTCAGAAAACTAACGCTTTTCTTCAATATCTGGAACTGATTCCTACATAAAACAACATGTCTTAAACTCCCAGTTTAAGACTACTAAAAACATTGTCCACATGGCATATTTCATAATACTAGGCTATTCTATTCATACCCTTACATCAGTAATCACCTTGGTATCTGAATGCATGAAGTTAAAAAAAACTATTTTTCCCAATAAAAAAATTAAAACCTGAGGTCTCAGAAATCACAGATAGTTACTCCAGATAATGAACAGGAGTTCACTTTAGTCTCAGCTTTAATCTGTATCTTTAAACATGAACTGAGAAAACAGAAAAATATGGCTACTGTTTAAATGACAAATAATATGAAGGGGACATCAGTCAGAACAATTTTGATCAAAACACACTTTAACCAAGACAAATGCAAGGTGATACACGTAGGAAGAATGACACAATTCACAGTAATCAAATAAAAGCTGTTTTCCTGAAAGGTAGGGTCTTAGGGTTTACAAAGTGAAAGAGCTGATCTGATTGTCGTGGTTGTCCCTTGTTCATGTAAAGTTCTGTGAAGCTGCAAAATGCAGGAGATCAAATCAGGGCACAAAACAGCAACAAAGTCTGGAGTTTGACCAGCCCTTCCACAGGCTGTAGGTTTCTGACATTATTCATTCATCAAAAGCTCAGTCGTTTTCTTCCATCGTTCCAGTGTTTCATAACCAAGATGACATTTCATCATGAGAAATATTTCTGAACAGAAATAGGAGAAGGGAGTCCTGCTCTTCAGCAGTATTTTTCCTCCTTGAATTTGGACTTTGATACTAAGCTGCAGTCACATATTTAGAAGGGTTGCATTAGCTACAGTAACTGAGGAGTACTTCAGGAATTATCTGCTGTTATCAATAGATCTCAGACCATGTTTTGCACGCATGGCCTCTAGAAATAAAGCAAAGGAGAGAGGAGAGAGGAAATGAAATAAAAATCACAGTCCTGCACGTAAAACAGATCTTGTCAGGATGGGTGGAAATGTTCTTTTGGAAGAACTGTTTCTTCTTAGGTTCCAGAGCATTTCTCCTACCATTTCCAATGCTGATTCAACCTGGTCAGTTCACGCTACAGAGAGCCATATGTTTCAGATAAAAATCCACAGTGGAGCTTTTCACCAGTTCTGCAGTACTCCAATTATTTGTTCTCATTTAACTGGATTTATTCTCCTAGGCCCATTGAGTGCTGTCATAAAAGTTTGCTGCATTTAAAATGTATTCAAATAGATGAAGAACCTGAGATGAGGCAGTCTGACCAATCTGTCAGTAGCATGAAATAAAGTTCTCAATCCCACTTCTGGCTTTCTCCTTGTGACTTCCATCTCTTTCAGCCTTTGAGCAGGATATTAATCACACACCTCCTGACTGATCAACATCCAACTTTATCCCTTGTGGAAGCTCAAGTTTTTATGAAATTGCACCAAAGGATGAAGCTAGTCTGCTGTTCAGAGAACATAGAAAGAATGAAGCCAAGAAAAAATCTGGTAAAGAAATGTAATGTTATGTAAGGAAAAAAAATCTTTAGTGTATACAGTAACACAGAATCACAGAATGGTTAGGGCTGGAAGGGACCTCAATGATCATCTTGTTCCAACCCTCCTGCCATGGGCAGGGACACCCTACGCTAGCCACACCAGGTTGCCCAAAGCCCCATCCAGCCTGGCCTTGAACACACCCAGGGATGGGGCCTCCACAGCTTCTCTGGGCAACCTGTTCCAGTGCCTCAGCACCCCCACAGGAAAGAATTTCTTCCTAATACCTGATCTAAATCTCCCCTTTTTTGGTTTAAAACCCATTACCCCTTGTCCTATCACTACAAGCCCTTGTAAGCAGTCCCTCTTCAGCTTTCTTGTAAGCCCTCTTCAGGTACTGGAGGGCCGCAATTAGGTCTCCCTGGAGCCTTCTCTTCTCCAGGTTGAACAACCCCAACTTTCTCAGCCTGTCCTCTTAACAGAGGTGCTCCAGCTATCTGAACATCTTCATGGTAGTTCTCTGGATTCACTCCAATAGGTCCATAACTCTCTTGTACTGGGGACCCCAGAGCTGGAAACAGTACCTGAGGTTGGGCATCACTAGAGCAGAGCAGAGGGCAAGAATCACCTCCCTCAACCTGCTGGCCATGCCTCTTTTGATGCAGCCCAGGACATGGTTGGCTTTCTGGGATGAAAGCATACATTTCTGGGTCATATTGAGCTTCTTATCCACCCTCATCCCCAAGTTCTTCTCCTCAGGGCTGCTCTCAATCCATTTTCTGCCCAGCCTGTAGTTGTGCTTGGCATTACCCTGACCCATGTGACCTTGCATTTGGCCTTGCTGAACTTCATGAAGTTTGCATGGGCTCACCTTTCAAGCTCATCAAGGTCCCTCTGGGTGGCATCCCTTCTCTCTGTGTCAACCGCACCACACAGGTCGGTGTCATCAGCAAACTTGCTGAGAGTGCACTCGATTCCACCGTCCATGTCACTGACAAAGATGTTAAACAGCACTGGTACCAATACCTGAGGAACACCATTTGTCATTGATCTCCACTTGGACATCAAGCCATTGATTGCAACTCTTTGAGTGTGACCATCCAGCCAATTCCTTATCCAGCCACCAAGTGGTCCATTCATCAAATCCGTGTCTCTACCTAATGGAGTTATGGACATATTTAGTACAGAAGAATGGTTATTCATCATTTCTACGGAGAGCAATTTTCATGCTGTTATATTTGCAGTGATACCAGCCATACTCAAACATGACAATATTCAGCTCTTACAGTCTCATCTAGGAGGAAGAGCCAGGGAATGTGCATACATATGAAGCTGCAAAAGTAAACTAAAGGAAGCAGTGGTGCAGGAGGGTGTTGCCTAGGTGCATTATTAGGAATACTAGATATGAATACCCTGCTGAAAATGACAGGTGATATTTTTTTCTTCCAAATGTTGAAGATTCCTAAGATTTCTTTCCTGTCTTAGATTTCTAAGACAGGAAAGTTCCTAGACCAAAGAAATCTACATTCCAGGTTTGGGAGGTGTGGGGGGGCGCTGTCATCCTCATGCATTAGAAAATTATTTAATATCTATAAAGACCTCTAATCAATATATTATGAAATATTTTGGGGGTTAAATTAGTTTTTTTACTTTAATGGATATCCATTTATTAATTGGTTTTATTTTCTGCAAGACAGTCTGTCAATGACTTGACACCACTAGACAAACCTACCAACATAGCCACACAAATTTCAAGCAGTTAGCTAAAAATGCCTTACAACCATTTCAGAGGTTTGATTTCAATTATATCCTTTGGGATTCTCAGCTATTGTTGTACATTTTGATAAATGAAACTATCAACTGGAACCCAGCCCTTCCATCTCTGTTTACACACTTCAAAATACAAAAGCAACAAAATTTGAAAAGGATGGAAAGAGAAAAGGAAAATTACATAAATGAGACTGAAGAAAATAACAAAACAAAATCAAGCACATCAGAAAAAAGAACAGGAGGCCAAGTTTATGTCTTCAGCTTTGCAAAGCATTATTTCCTGATGCGCAGTTTCCCACAGAAGTGATTCTGAAAAATAAGGATACCCAGGGCAGTCATTCAGTTCTATAAAGTAATAACAAAAAGCCACCATGTGTGGTTATCTCTACAAGATAAAGAATTTTCTATTTGTTGAAGGTGCGAACAAAATTAAAAAAAATAAACTACAAAAAGTTTCAAATAAAAATAATTATTTCTTGTATCCTATTTTAAAACAGATATCATCTGAAAACAAGGTTCAGTTTACTTCTCTCTTCTTCGAGGCTCTTAGTGTTTTGCTGCCAGAAAACCTGTTCTGATTTCTGCTCTGTGGCCATTCATGATGAAGCATTCCACCCTAAAACACTTAGATGGCATATCATAGAAAAGGTGTTAGCTGGTCCATACCAACAACAGTGCAAGAGGAACAAAACAACTCCTGGCTGGCAGTAGCAGGGAACATGAAGATAAAATTCAATCTTCCCCTACCCAGATGTTTTCCCAAGGCTCAGAAAGACTCACGGAATAGCACTGAGACCCCCAATTTCCATCAGACAGAATGCAAATCAACCCTGCGCATAAAGAGGCAAGACTGCTAATCCAGATTATAAAATGTCTTGTAATTAAAAGGAGAAAATACATTCCTCCCATTTACTTATATTATGCAGGACCAAGCTGTACTGACTGCTCTGGAGTGGTTTGAGTTCAGAATAAGACCTCATGTTGCATCCAGACCAAGCCATCCTCCAGAGTCTCATGTGTTGTTTCTTAAAAAAACAGTATTTTTGTTTAATACTTGCAACAGTTAACAGTAAGTTTTCCTTCTTAAAAATGAACTCATGGAATAGCAGTATTCAACAAGTGCACAAATGCACCAGACGTGGACCGGGTAGTCTCATATCTGCAATGTTCTACCTGGCACACAATAAGGTTTGCTGCAGGGCACCGTTATTGTTTCCACTAAATTACCAAGGCACAATTAGTTTTGTGACAGTTTGGTAAACTTGGTGATGTGGGATATTTAGGTAGGATTTGGAGTTTTCTGCTGGACATTTCATAGTATACTGCTATTATTGGCATATTTGGTGTTTAGACATTTTTTACTGCTTTCTGTAAACTAGTAAGTCTAAATAATTTGATTTTTTTTGCTGAAATTTTATTTCCAGTGAAACCAACCCATGTGCACTCCATCTGACTAAAAAAAACCCCAAGCTTTTAACAAAAATAAAGTATGAGACTTAAAAGGGGAAAAAAATTGATGACAATTTTCCTGCTTTGAGGTATTTTCTTCCCCAAGACTTGTGCCTTCCCCACCAAAGAAAGATTTTGACTTTTTTTCCCTTGGAATTTTTAAGTACTTGGTGTTTATTCATTGGAAAACTATCCTGAGAAATGGACTGCCTTATTTTCCCACTTACCCCACACATTTTTTGCAACATGTAATTCCTAAGAGCAGGCGCAGTGACTTGGGAAACAGAGCAGAACTCAGGGTCTAACCCCAATTCATTGCAGTCAATGGGGTCTGAGCCTGGTCAAAACCCAGATTACTATGAAATCAGTCATCAGCCACTGCATAAGCAAAAGATAGACCAGTTTTTATCACAAAACAACCCTCTCATGTCAGGAATCCCTCTGTTGAAACACTGGTTGCTAACCACGATGTCTGGAACACAGCCTCTGATTTTAGGAAAGCTCTGGACAAAACAAAGACATTTCTCTTCCAGACACTGGACAACCCAAACCACTAGAATGAAGCAGTACTGTGGTTTCATGTTGCATGCTTGTAATTAGAGTGCAGAATGATAGTTACTTCATTATCATCCTTCAAGTCCTTCCTTAAGCTGTCTTTTGCTAACACACACACACACACACGAAAAAAAAAAAAGTGGCAGTGCTATTATGACTACTTATAAAGCTAAGACATATCTCCTCATTCCTGCTCATACTTAGAAGCTCTTCATTCTATATTTGTAAAGTGCTTATTAAAATGGGATCCAGACCCATAACTGACTATCCTGAGCATCACAACAAGATGAAGTCAAGTGTCAGGCTCAAAAGGATTATAATCTGAATACATCTTTTAAGTTTATCTTGAGAGGTAACCCAACCAAGCTCGTAAAATAAGAGGTTTTATGTTCTTGTGGAGCAAAAAGAGTGCATGATCCACTGTACTATTTTTGATGCATTTGGCAAACCGAATTCATTATTTCAAATGCGTGATACACTGTCACCATCCATGTCAGGGCTGTCCATGTTAACAGATTCTGCCATGTCCCCTGTCTTTGTTACTACTGCCACATCCATGATGGAAGGAAGTAGTCAGAGCACCTCAGGTGACCACCAGCTGGGACAAGGTAACAGCAGAGTCAATGGAACAAGACCTACGTCCTCAGGTCTGCAACACAAGTGGCCCCCAAAACCTCCAGATAAAGCTCCAGTTTTCCCTGTCAGCAGCATTTTACCCACACTGGGTGAAGGAAGAAGAGCCTGAGCCCAGGTTTTGCCCATATGCTTAGCAAAGATTGAGGACAATTTGCTGAAGCAAAGGATGCAGCACTCGAGCAATGCTAAGGAGGCTCAAGGGATGAGCTTCTATTATTTTTGTTAACAAGAAAAAGCTTATCGATAACCCTGTTGTGAGTAGGAAAGCCTACCCTACACTGCTGGTAGTCACCCTGACTTTGTCCTTCATGCTCACCAGAGGTAAAAGATGATGCTTTGGACCTGGTGCTGCTGATAAAAGATTATCAGCCCTTTCCAGTGGAAAACACTGTTAGCAATGGCTGATGATGGGAACGCTCTGCTTTACTCTATTGTGCTTCTCCTCTAACAAACATAACTGCTCTCAGAAATTAATTTCCCTTGGTATCCACAGCTTGCTTCTGCCTGGGAGGTGTGAATTTGTGACTAGCCGCAGAGGAGCTTTCGCAGTCAGTGGAACGCCTTGCTCCCAAGACCCAGACCAGCATAACCCAGTGAAAAACAACCCAGCGTCTGGGAAGGGTCTTTCTCTCTCTTCCAGTGCTGGCTTTTCATTCCATTTGATTCTTTTTTGGAAACCACGGTCTCTCGTATATTTTTAAGTCCCGGGCAAAACCAATCCAGCTTGTTCCTGAAATAACTCCAGCTCTATTATGGCAAGGCGAGAAGTCAGGGATTTGTTTTTCTTTCTCTCTTGGTTTGGTGTATAGTGCTTTTTATGAGACATGCAGGTGGCAAACACCAAATTAAAATACAATCAGTCTCGACATTGCACTGACAGTAAAGACAATGCTTTCCTTCATACTCATTTGGAAAGTGTTTATGTCTGTAACAATATATGTCTGTCACATCGCTGCAGGCAGAACCATGTGCACTGCCTTTTAAAATGTACGGGGAAGGGAATAAAACACTTGTAATCAAGTTTAGTTTCCTCCAGAACTGAAAAATAACATTGGAACAGATATAACTATGTGTATTCAATTGCAGATGTATACAATTAAGCACTAAAAGAATATTTTCATGAAAAAAGTCGTGGTTGAATCCAACAACAAAGATTTGGAAAACACTGGAGGTCACTCATAATAGATGTCTTGGAAATGGTATCTATACATGATTTACTCTCTGAAAATCTACTCCTTTGTGGAAAAGCTCTAGCTCTGCCTCCCATCCTTTTATCAAAGACTTGAAATTTGGCAGAAAGGCTGCATTAACGCTGGGCAGGAATGATATGCCTAAAAAAAGCTGCCCAAATCTGGCTAAGGTTGTAAAGGAAAAAACAAAAAGACAAATGCAAATACTTGTTAGTGTTTGACAGCAAAACTATCCCAAAATGTGTTTCACTGAGCATGCTCCATTGTGGATTGATGGGGCTTGGTCAGGACTTTACGTGTAATTGCTCTTACCCCTTGGTGGAGGCCACCGTGGGAACAGCCATAAGGAATAACCAGAGGGAGCTGCTCCCTCCTGTTTTCTCTCTGGACGCTTATTTTTGCTTTTATCATGCCATTCAGATTTGTTCAAAAAATTAAAAAAAAAAACTAAATAACCTGAGCCGTGTTCCATCCTACCAAAGCTTTGTAGCAAGTAGAATAAACTCCTATTTGACTGTATTCTGGTAAGAACATAATTTCAAGTAATCTAACCGCAAATTACAATGGATATTACCTTCACAACCCGTTCTTCTAACAGAAATTTTATTTGGCTAATGACTCACAGTAAAACCATCCTTATTTATGAAATACATCCCTGAAGGTAGAATATCATTTTGCACTCCATGAAACACAAAGCATCTAGGGAGGTTTTGTCTGTGGCACAAAAGATTTAAAAATGCTATATTGTTTTGAATCCTTCAAAATTTGACTTTAGCATAGAAAGATTGGGAAGATAACTTGTACAAATTATTTTGCTTTTAATTTTAAATGCTCTTTTGCTAATGGGAAAGTGGTGTTTTGTTTTTGTTCTTTTTTTCCTAGTGGTAACTAAATTGGAGTTTGCAGTGAGCAAACAGTGAAGATACATATTTGCTTTACTTCGTGAAGTAGCAGGGCAAATTTTTATTTCTTGAAGATGGCAGCTGAGCTGAAAAATGGTGTTTCCTACAAGCTGAGCTGCAGCTGAACACCAGAACTCTGCTCTGTTCCAGTTCAAGGAAGGCTGCAATTGGAATGAGAGCAAATGTACTGTAAAGAGTTTTTTCAGACTTTCTTAGTGAGAAGAAGTACCTGGCAAGATTATTCATTTTATTTCAATTTATTATTTAAAAAATCTTTAATTTTTCAAGTTTCTGTGGCAATTTCAAACCATCCAGGACAGATGGAATATTACCAATATGGCGAGGAAGGGGAATGTACACTAAAGTACTTCTCATAAGCTGGTCATCAGTTATTTTTCCAGTAAAGATGAGTCAGTTATTTTATATTAAAAGCAGAGCAAAAGTATGCACAGGTGCTATACAGCAGAGGGCATGCACTGAAATAGCATATTGTCATACCCCAGGATAATGCACCCATGTTCCCAAAACTCACAAACGTGCTGCCTCTGGAGCTGTGTAGGTCGCTGCAGTTCAGGGAGAGCCCCCAGAAGAGCAGTAATTCATGGAATTCATAGAATCACAGAACGGTTTGTGTCGGAAGGGACCACAAGGATCCCCCCTGCCATGGGCAGGGACACCCTCCACTAGACCAGGTTGCCCAAAGCCCCATCCAGCCTGACCTTGAACACTTCCAGGGATGGGGCATCCACAGCTTCTCTGGGTAACCTGTTCCAGTGCCTCACCACCCCCACAGGAAAGAATTTCTTCCTCACATCTAATCTAAATCTCCCCTCTTTTAGTTTAAAACTCGTTACCCCTTGTCGTATCACAACAAACCCTTGTAAGCAGTCCCTCTTCAGCTTTCTTGTAGGCCCCCTTCAGGTACTGGAAGGCTGCAATAAGGTCTCCCCAGAGCCTTCTCTTCTCCAGGCTGAACAACCCCAACTCTCTCAGTCTGTCCTCATAGGAATTGATCTGAGAAAAGTTTCTGTCTCTTCCTTCACTGTTGCAGCATGTAGGAACCTGTTTGTTTTGCTTGCTCCAGGCACCTGCATTTCCTTAAAACCACTCCCTTGGATGACAGACAGTACTCCAAATGGCAACACTACAGAATAAGCATTCCTCTTATTGACTGATGACAACATCTGTGTAAGAAGTTAATCATTAAATCAGAATAATAGAAGCTCACTGTGTTAAATCTGAAGTGCCCCCATCCTTGGATTTCTTAAGACACTGCCAAACACAGCTGGCCAATATTTATTAACTGATGAGAGATTAGCCAGTGCAGCTTCAGATAGTTTCCAAAGTGAAATTGATTGTCCTAATTATTTATTTAGCCAAATAGTACCTATCAATATTTATGAGTGACAGGAAAGTAATGCAGACTTACTTGTAAATAAGTTAGAGAAGCACTAATCTAGAGTAGTTATATAATGCAGAAATAACCTGCTTAACCTTTACTTACATTTCCCAAACCACTTACCCAGAGTGAATAGTCTGTGCAGAGAGAGAAAGAAAAATAGACAGACCTGTAGAACAGCTTTGTGCTAGAGAAGATAGGATGCACTTTTCAATTATATGTAAGTAATATAATATAAAATGCCACTTTGAACAAAATAGTGTAGTCTATATGAGCTCACGGTCATTTCATATAATAAATTCATTTCAGTCCAAAATGCAATCTAATTTGCTGTCTGGTATTCCCTTGGCAGACAGTGTGTCTCAGCAGGAGATGCGATGAAACAGGGAAAAAAGATCAAGCAGCAGGCGAGTTGCAGACCCTCAGCCCATAGTCACACTGAGGGTTCAACAGGCAGCAACTATAAGCCAAATAACAAAGATATGCATCTGTGACAGAAGTCATCTCAATGACTTCCGGAAATCTGAACATTCTTAAGATGCATTCATGCTTCTGGGAATGTTGCTGAAACTGATATTGGTATCAAAAATTTAGTAGAACAGCATGTTAATGACCCTTTTGTGTTTAAACCTTTGCAATAACTGCTGAGTAATCTTTCCACGCTTGATAAATTTTTCACCACCTCTTCCAATACACGAACTGAGGAGCATCAGCTGAGAGGAGAAAGGAACAGGCCGAAGCTAAATAAACGAAAATGTTTCCTTGCACAATAGGTCATTCAGCTGCAGAAGCACCTTCTGCAATATGTTGAGCATGCTCAAACACATGTGAGCTCTGAAATGTTGGGCCAGGACAGTGGTGTGTATGGTGCAGTACCCTGTCTCCAGCAGGATCTCCAGCCTGAAAAAGGAGTCAGACCAAATATGGCTGATCCTACATTCTTATGCTACCCTTCCCTGCTAGCCTTGTATGTGGACACTTTCATTGAAAATGTCTCCAAATATCTTCAAAGGAGACTTTAGTATGATCTCCTGTATACCCAAGTCTGACAAATCACCCCAACAGCGATATTAAATCCAGAAAATTCTACTGAGTCATTTCAGTCTTCAAGAAATGAAAAGTAAGATGAATGCAAAAAGTGGAAAAGAGCTTGGAGCCACTGATACCCAAGTCCTCTACAATGGCAAAAAAACTGATCACAGAAAAGATCAGATCACACCACAAGCTAAGTTATACCTGCAGCTACCAAAGAGGTGAAAAATCACATCACAATGCTTGCCAATGTGCTGAAGAGAAAGCCAGGAGATAGATGACCTGTTGACTTCAGGTGATGAGAAGATGAAGATGTACCAGTCAGGCAGGAGAGGCAACAGGATTTGCTGCACAGTCTGAGAGGGTTCATGAATCCTTCCTGGCAGCCAGCCCTTGGTACTCTGGAGAAACATAAAATAGAAAAACAAACTAAAAAAGTCAACAAAGAGAGAACACACCAACACAGCTGGGGCTTCTGGGAGAACGGCTCTTCCTTAACCTGCTTAAGACCAGAAACTGCTACTTTGCCCCTCAGCACTATTAAAGTTTGCCCTGTGAAAGAGTTAGTGCTTGACCACTAGTGGTAAATGGTTGCAAATATTATGATCACAGGCATGTCAGTTTTCTGAAACTAAGGACAAACCCTCTCTCACCTTGGATTACATACCCAAAACTTCTTATTCTCCAGCAACAGCCATGACAATAGATTTTTAAATAATATTTCTCTGATTTAAACTTTGAAGAACATATGCTCAATCCTTCAGTCCTGCAAGAGAGCAGGAGACAAATATTTCAAATGTCATGGTTTAGCTCCCATTGAACTGGGAGAAAATCATCTCTTATTTGTTTTTTGGGATGTGGCTTGAAACCTTGGCTATGCTAAATCAATGAAAACACCGCTGTTGGCTTAAGAGAAGTTAGTATCTATGAATATACTATTCAGAGCTGGGGTTGGGGTAAAAAGGCTGTAAAATACAGGCAGCAAGAAACTCTATAGTATAACTGGACCTGGTCCTCCTAGAAAAACAAGTGCATGTTCCACAGCCTCCTAAGAGGGTGAGGCTGGGGTTCACCAAGGTTCTTAGACCTTGCTCCGTAGAGCAGCCCAGAGCCGGATCTCAGTCCTCTTCCCAGCCCTGGTTTCCTCTCACCTCTCCCGTACCCCCCACCCTGCCTGTATCACTGCCACCATCCCAAAGGTATGGACCTGATTCAGGGGAAAGGGCATAAGATTTCTCCCTCCACATCCTTCTGGTAAATCAATATATTTTCCTCTAGACTCCTTCCTGGAAATGATTGCCCAGGAATCATGCCAAACTGCTGAAATTTCCAGTTCCTCCTTCACTTTCCTATAAAAACAGACAAACAAACAAACAAACCAAAAAGCTTAAGGCCAGTGCCCAGGATGGAAAATGTCAAACCAAATGGTTCAAATTTAACAAAATCATTGATGCCTAAGAACAGGGCCTTATGAAAGAGAGCACTAAGGAGCTTCATAGACCACTGAAGTGTGTCCAGCTTTGAGTTGGACTGGAAAAGTCATTTGAATTGCTAGTACTGAGCAATGGCTTGTAAAGCAAAGGAAGACAGTCACTTCTGCACTTGAAACTGCTCTATCGGGATAACCTCCTTGTGGCAAGGGGAGGTTGTGAAACATCTGACCTTGCCAGAAATTTGGTGACCTAACTGGAGCTGGCTTCAAAGACTTTTCCAAGAGACAAGGGGAATATCAGCTGCATCAGGGACCATGGCTTGGATCACGCTTTTATTGACCACACATCGAAATCCTCTGCTGAGATTTACAGCAGTTACTCCATCGATTCATTGCCAGCTGATGGGAGTATGACACCCTGAAGTCCTGCAGCCTCCTTCAGTCCTTCTGACTTGTGCCCTTGCTGGTATTTTGGCATAATTCGGGAGGCAACTGGGATCTGGAAAAAGATCTGGGTGGTTTTCACACCTGCTAAGTGGGGTGAATGATGGCTTTTATCCGTTTCACTTTTGCCTTCACACACAGGCACAGAGAAAGAGCACTTTGTTTCACCTGAATGTCTTTTATACTGTTATCTGCACTTTAAAACACATTCAGGTGAAACCAAGAAGGCAAAACCTACATAAAAGACTATAGAACACATCTCCTGTGTAATGAATGCATTCAGACTGCGTAAAATATCTTCTGCCGTCAAGCCTTTTCAGTGTTCTTAGAAATTTTAAAAAGGCATCTGTGCAACAGAAGAATAACAAATACAGCCCATTTTGTCACGTAACAGAAAATAACAAACTTATAGACACTTGTAAGTCAGTAACAAAGAGGATTTTTAAATTTTTTTTTAAAAGCAGAACCTTGTCACTTTAAAAATTCAGGATAAAATAGTTCTGTAGAGCAGATACTGCTTTGTGATCTCGGGTTAAGAGAAGCATTCTCTTCTGGGCAATTATTAATAATTATCCATTTTGGCACCCATGTCTGCAGCTACCCAGCCTACCCCTGCAGCTCCACCCGTTCTGATGGTGAAAAGGGCTTGTTTTCACATGGAAATGTCTCTTCCTCACTCCAGGCCTGAGCCAGAGGTTGAACTCTGAATCAGTTTGAGCACCCCAATTTCTGGCAGCCCAGAAAGAAGTGAGGGTGTAAAGGACTCCGAGACACACCATGATCCTCTCTTGGTCGCGGTTTGCTCAGATTAGTCAGGCGTGAAATCAAGTTCAGTGCACAAATGACTCCACCGACGTGACCAGTCTTGCCCTCTGAGGTCTCAGATGCCCCGAGGCCCAGATTTGCTTGCAGCACTTTGCTTTCCTGAGCTCTCTTTCTCCTCTTCCCCTGGCTCTGGGATACCATAACTTGCCTCCTCAGAAGAGGGGAGCAAGGATGGAGCGGGAGAGGAGGGTGGAACGCCACAACCAAAGTCCATGCTGGAAGGACAGCTTTGGCGAGTGTCGCACCCAAATTGAAAAGCTGGAGCTGTGAGGGGCAGGAAAGCTCTGTTTTCTGGTGCTGGCACCTCCTGCCCCTGCCAGAGACGGAGATGGGGTGGGGGGACAGGCAGCGTTTTAATTTGCTGTCAGAGAGCAACAGGCCGGCTGCTGCTGAAGCTAGAACATCATCCGCCGCTTGGAAAGAATCAATGTGCAGTAAGACACGAGCTCTGGATGCAAACCTGCGGTGCCTGACGTTGCGCCAAGACAGAGCCTGGGCTCCACCGGCTATAGGCATGTCTGTGTGGACAGAACCAGGATAGGTGAGCCGCTGGCTGCAGGCGGTGCGGCAGTCCTCATGACCCTGTGTTTTCCTAGCTAATATTTAGTTGAGAAGCCTCCAAGGAAAACCCATGGGATGCTGGTGCTGGTGATTCAATAAGTGTCATTCTTCCCTCTGACTCAGTGCGCAACCATTTCCCATAAATGGGGTTAACAAGTACTTGATGGCTGGAGAGAGTTGTCTTCTAGGCCAGACATAAAAAACAGAAGTCCTGAACAGTAGTGTGAAAAACATTTGTAACTACAGCAAAGTAAAGGGATTTTCCTAGCTCAGTATAAACAAATGGGTTCGCTTCTGCACATTTCGTTAAAGCAGTACCAGGCCCATTTTCCATTGAGAGCGTGCCAGGTTTAGAGCAAAACTAGTCCTGGTTTAGGGTGAAAATTACTTTTTTATTATGTACGAACAAGGTGATATTTTTGTCTGGGTTTTGTCTTGCTGAGGGATGTGAGGTCAGGCAGCAACGAGGAGCCATTGCACCCAGCGCACGAAGGAAGCGATGGTGAGGGGGAAGGACCACCGTGATGGGGGTCTGTCCAGCGAGGTGTCTTAGCCTGGGGTTTACCAGGCAGATATTTGAAATGGCGCCCCAGTAAATGCCAGTGGTGCCTCCAGCCACCACCGAGCTGAGCAGTGGCACTGAGCCACCGTGCCGAGGTCCCCGGCAGCCAGGGACGTGCACAGCCGCACCGGGCTGCCCCGGCAGAGCTGTGCTTCGCTGGCAATAAGCAGAGCTAACACGCAGTCCTGGAGTTTCACTATTCTTAGGGATGTAGATTCTTCCTGCTGGCAAAAAATAATGTAGTTATAAGGCAAGGTTTAGTGAAGAAAAAGATCATAATTTGTAGTGTATCTAAATCAGAAAGTTATAGCGAAGACATCTCATAATAAAACTAGTTAAAGGCAGGTACAAGCCATGCTACGCAGTGCTCACCAGGACTCGGGCATTCGCTCACCGCACCACACCCAGGGGAACCGTGGTTTACATCAGCTCCACTACTCAGGCCGTGTAGGTGAAACAGATACCTCACATGGCACAGAACTACAGAGCCAGGGAGGTGTGGAGGTTTCTGAAGGTGGTACAAGGTGCTGTGGGGATGTGGGCTGTCAGCCCAGAGCAGCAGTGGAGCTCTCCGTTGAGGGGGTTAATCACAGCAGCCCTCACAGCAGTCAGGAGGGGAGGGACAAGGACAGTGCCCACACCTGCCCAAAACAAGCAGGAAATTATCGCTGTAACCCTGATGCTCCTCACGCTTCCTTCTTTTCCCTCCTTTTGCTGTGTCCCATGTGCAATTTCAGTATAAGCTCTTCAGAAACATAGCTCATCATTTCACTTTTATTGCCTTGGGTGGCTATGGCTGTTACTGTGTGTTTAAGGACCTTTAAGCATGCAGTGATAAGAAAACGGACATCTAATGCATATCTCTCAGAAGCCAGAACTTATCCCAATCCCATATGACAGATGAAGGACCTGGTGCTCTGACAGAAGGGACGCTGTGGCATTACTCAACTCACTCAGCACCACAGCATTGGGAATACTTCTAGTAATCTGCTAGCAGGCTACCCAAAACCGTGCCTGTTACCCTCTATCCACTGGGCTTCAATTGGCACAGAAACAACAGTTCTGGAGAGATGCAAACTCTCCAGCCATGTGTGGCTCCAGTCAAAGTCAGCGCAGGTGCCCAGCGCCTTCGAGTATCCAGCACTTTGGTTTCGCCTTGCAGCCTGAAAACCATCATTGCTGCCTTCTAATCTCACATTATACAGCAGTTTAGAAACCCTCGTTGGCCTTTTTCAAAACTTTTAGGGGTTCTTTTATTTCTGCTCTCACTTCTTGCAAAGGGAGCCTTGGACAGCTGCACTGGAGAGTTTGAAAGGAACTGGTCTGCTCAGAAAGGCTAAATTATTTGGTTACAGGCAGTCATGAGAAGTCATTGTTCATCACAATTATTTCTTCCTGTTGGGCTTTATTTAACTGCTATTTGATTTCACCCCTGGGTGAGCTCAAAGGTGTTTTAAAGAGATTGGGGGAAAAGTCTCACTTGCAAGAAGCCATTGGTTCACCCACAGGGAATACTTAGGCCAGAATGAAGCTCAAGGTTAAGACACCTAAATTTAAGTGTTCTCTTGTGAAGTAGGTGCCTGGAATCCCGATAGAGATGGAGCTTGGAGGGTGACACAGTTTGCTGCAAACATCCTGCAGCTGTGCAGCTGAATCCCTGCGCAGCATCCTCCAACACCTAGGACAGGGTACGGAGCAGACATTTTTGGTGCTTTGGGGTTTCCCCTTTGCCTACTTGCTGCTCCTACTGTGCATGGAGACAACTGCCTGCCCGGCACGCTGAACGCAGCCGGTGGGACTGCATGAGGCGAGGAGGGCGGACCTGTCCCCAGGCACCCACATCTCCACCCGCGTACCCTGGCTGCTGGGCCCTGCTGCCATAAAACTGCCAGCACCGTTCAGTAGCAGCACATTTAGCTCTGTCTTTTGGAAAGCTCAGAGTTTATCCTCCGACACTTGTAGAAGCATCTGACACTTTGCAGATAGCTCTGACTTACTATTTTTATTATTTATACACAGATAGCTATGCTTTCAGATATGGGCTCTTTACCATTTTGTCAAGAAGGTGTGTCCTCTGACACATTTTGTTTTGCTTTATTTCCCTCTTTGTGCAGTGACACAGCCACCCCTTTGCTCCGCCATCCATCAGCGTCTCACTGGAGCTCTGACGGGAGCGGCTGTGTGGGACAACGCTTTTTTGGTTTCTTCACCGCTTCCAAAGGGGAGCTCATTTCCCAGTTTAACTGGTGCTGTACAGAGAGGGGTTGTTGGTCGTAGCGCAATTAGGAGGTTAAATTTAATCACGGCACTACAGCTTTTGCACATATTTCACAGATACTTCAATGCCTCTTCTGTTCCCTCCTGCTTCTGCCTGCCCTGACAGCTGCTGCCCCTCAGGTACAGCCACACAATGCACACACACACACACACACACACACACACACACACGAAGAGTGTTGCAATCCCCATGAATTCTTAGGAAAGGCGGTTTTTGCTGAAGGCGTGAATGCTTCACTGGGTAGTGCAGATGGCTTCTGGACGGAGACATACCAATGAGGAGCTGCTGATAGGTCTCCTCCTTCTGCACTCGGTGCTTCCCTTCCAAAACAACTGTGAGATCTGTCGAAGGTGAATGCCTAATTTCCCTGAGAGGGAGTAAACAACGATCCACATCCAAACATTTACACTAATGAGCATGTTCTCAGCATTTCCTGATTAAAGCTTTTTTTTTCCCCTCCTCCAATTATGTGTTCACAATGCTCCAGGCTGCAATTGAAAATATAGCAGGGATACAAATGATGGGGGCTACAGAGATGCTTTGGAAATAAACATCTAGAGAGAGAGCAAGGCAGAGAGTGGTCCTGTTTTGCAGAACTGCACCCTTCCCTATTACACCGTGGGGCAGCATTGCACTGAGGAGCAACGGCAGCTCGGGGCTGAGCCCCACGACACCAGCTCCACCTCTGAGCCACAGGCAGGGATGATGAGAGGCGTCCCTGCCTCCTTTAGCACTGGGCAAATGCCGTACAAGCCCCTTGTCCCAGCCAGCCTTCAAACCCATCCCTCCACCCCTCCTCAGTGTGTGTCCCGTGGCAGCCCCAGGGGCAAGGGTGCACTCCGTGTTTCCTTAGATGGAGGTTTTTAACACCAGGTGACCATCTGAACTGCATTCGTAAATGTACATGTTCACATCCAAAAGCATTTCATCAGATTTCAGGTTTATCAGACCTAGAATTAAAGCTTAGATTTATAGGAATTTGTTTTAATGTTTGGTTGATTGGTTGTGACACATTTTACTAAGCAGCAATGGTATCTTCGGGTAGATTTACAAGCAAACACATGAAGCACTTCTATGGTTAAAGACATTGGTGAGATCAGAGGTGCTGGCAAGAAGCACGAGCACAATGAAATCATCAGGGGAAAGAAAGGACGTTTCTGGAGTATCGCTCTGACAGCAGTGAAATGCCCATAAATGTAACCAAAGTTTAGGAGCCTGATGAACCCCAGATCTCACATGCAAATGCCACTACAGCTTGCAGTCTGCAGTTAGGCTCCGTACCCATTCCTCCCAGCTGTGGCAAGGCAGAGCCCCAGAAACCGGGATCCCATAAAGTCACCCCACGCTCATCGCATGTGGGGGCCTCATAAACAACAGGGAGAGGAATGTATTTACGAGCTAGAAGCACGTATGAAAAGTGATACAGCAGCTGAGTGTGGGTATATAAAACAGTGACAACCAGGTAAATAGCCATCACCTTTGACATTTGAGTCCATAAATATCCAATAGCTCTGCTTTAACTGTAAACAGCAAAGAAGGTTGTGTGCTGATGATATCTGCCTGTAAGGGATATTTATTTAGTTCACGCCTCAGGTAAATTGCACAACATCCCTCATTGTATTATAGCAAATAAGCAAGCATGGTTATGACATTTGCATCTTGCAACACCGTAGTCATGATTGATTAATAGGAAGTAACAGGATATTTTACTTCCATTTGCAACACAATGTTGCTAGCTCTGATTTTTATAAGACATTTACTTCAGGTATTTTTGTACGTTTAGAGACAGGGAAAAAATGGACTCAATTTGGCTCAAAATCTGCATCAGTTCCTTGATTTGGAAAAAACACCCAAGAGAGACTCAGTGAAGATTGCCAGTCTGTTTCCATTTGCGACATTACTGAAACACGGATCTCGGTCCAGAACTGACATCCTCGCAGCTATGAGCAAACCGCTGACTGTCTCCCCTGCGGGCAGGTGTTCAGCCCAGGGTGACGGTGCTGCCACAGCAATCACAGTGACGCATACCTATGATACTTTGCCGTGTCCTCTATCATTTCTTTTCATCCTGAAAAATACTGAGACTCGCAGCAGAACACTAGCCCAGCCAGACGTTTTGAGTTAACCCTCGGTGCCCAAAGCATTGCCAACCTCACAAAACATCTACTGACATTGACAAGCTCCTTCCACTTAAAAACAAAGAGGAAACAAAAGTTAATGGGTGAATTACCTACACAATCCCATATGAAAATGAAATACAATAAATAGTCGCCTGACTTCAGGATGCCCGCTAGGGTAGTGGCTCTATGCCCTAACTCACGAAGGCCAGGTGTGGGAATGCACAAAGAATTTGGCTGTGATAAACGCCTCCCAGAACGGCAGCTCTGGAGGCGATGCTTGCAGCATCCCTCCCGCTGACAGGCAGGCTCCAAATCCTGGCTCCTCCTTTGGGACAGGGAACAGGGGACTGACGACGAGAGATGAGGAATGGGGACAAGAGATGAAACACTTCTATCATATCAGCAACATTGAAACCCACAGGGACATCTCCCACAGCAAACCTACTTTTTATAGACTATATTCGCTACAGACAGGATTAGAAAAATCAGTGAGTAAGTTATTAAGGTTACAAATTTCTCTGATGGCAATGACAGCACTAAGGCATCACTGGAGCTGGTCTGACAGTTTGTGACTGAACAGCAAATGCTGAAAGCATAGTAAACTTCCTTAAACTACCAAGTCACAGAAGGCAAAGGCAGGGACTGGTAGAATGAAGAACCACCCACTGCAGGAGACGATCAGGTTCGAGAATATCTAAGGAACCTGAAGGTGCACAAGTCCATGGGACCTGACAAGCTGCATCCACGGGAACTGGCAGATGAAGTGACCAAACCATTGTCCATCATACTTGAGAAGTCGTGGCAGTGCAGTGAAGTTCCCACTGACTGGAAAAGGGAAAACATAACCGTCATTTTCAAAAAGGGAAAGAAGGAAGACCCGGGGAACTACAGGCCAGTCAGCCTCACCTCTGTGCTGGGCAAGATCATGGAGCAGATCCTACTGCAAACTGTGCTCAGGCACATGGAAAGTAGGAGGTAACAGACAACAGTCAACACGGCTTCACAAAGGGCAAATCGTGCCTGACACATTTGGTGGCCTTCTACAGCGGGGTCACAGCATGAGTGGACAAGGGAAGGGCAACCGACATCATTTACCTGGATTTGTGCACAGCTTTTGACACTGTCCTGCACAACATCCTAGTCTCTAAAATGGAGAGACATGGATTTGATGGATGGACCACTCGCTGGATAAGGAATTGGCTGGATGGTCACACTCAAAGAGTTGTGGTCAACAGCTCGATGTCCAAGTGGACATCGGTAACAAGTGGTGTTCCTCAGGGGTCAGTACTGGAACCGGCACTGTTTAACATCTTTGTCGGCAACATGGGCAGTGGGATCGAGTGCACCCTCAGCAACTTTGCCAATGACACCAAGCTGTGTTGTGTGGTTGGTACACTGGAGGGAAGGGATACCATCCAGAGGGACCTTGACAGGCTTAAGAGGTGGACCAGTGCAAACTGCATGAAGTTCAACAAGGCCAAGTGCAAGGTCCTACACATGGGTTGGCACAATCCCAAGCACAACTACAGGCTGGGCAGAGAATGGATTGAGAGCAGCCCTGAAGAGAANAAGCTGATCAGAGGGCTGGAGCATCTCTCCTATGAGGAGAGGCTGAGGGAGTTGGGCTTGTTCAGCCTGGAGAAGAGAAGGTTCCAGGGAGACCTAATTGCGGTCTTCCAGTACCTAAAGGGGACCTACAGGAAAGACAGAGAGGGGCTGTTTCTTAGACAGTGTAGTGACAGGGCAAGGGGTAATGGGTTTAAACTAAAAGAGGGGGGATTTAGATTCAACGTTAGGAAGACATTCTTCCCTGTGAGGGCAGTGAGGCACTGGAACAGGTTGCCCAGAGAAGCTGTGGAGGCCCCATCCCTGGCAGTGTTCAAGGCCAGGTTGGATGGGGCTGTGGGCAACCTGGTCTAGTGGAGGGTGTCCCTGCCCATGGCAGAGGTGTGGGAACTAGATGATCCTTGTGGTCCCTTCCAACCCAAACCATTCTATGATTCCATACCAAGCACCCAAGCTCTGGTGCTGTTGAGTTTCTTGTTGATGCAGAAGTAATAGATCACTCTTGCTGCCTTCAGTAATTGCAACTTTCTCTTTTAAGCATGCAGAAAAGAAAGACTCATAACTCATTTTGCGAAATCACCTGAGTTACAATTCTCACAGTGCTGCCACTACAACCTTTACCATAATTTGTGCAACATTATCACAAAGTCTGATGGATAGATAGTGGATGACTTCAGAAAAGAAAAGGTAATCAGGATACTGATCATGGCGTGTTGAAAACATATACTTGATATTTCTTCAGCAACTTAAACCTGGAGCTGAAAATCATAAATGTGTCATAGCAGTCCTTGCTCAGTATTATTTTCTGATGATATCTGTCTGAATCATGTCTGAATTACATTTTTAGACAATACCAGTTATAGATGGCTGTCCCTACAGTTAATTCTAAAATGTAGATTTGAATGATTTGAACAAATATATGCCTTTCTTTTAGTTAAACCTGCGAGAACTAAAATATAGACAATTTTTTTTTTATTTTCTAGGCTTGTGGGGGTGCAACTTCAGCAGGAGAAACTGTATTTACATTATGAATAGAGTGATTTAGTGATTTCTCTCTTGGGAAAAGAACTAAGAAAAACAATTAGTGCATCATTAAAATTTCATGGAGGAAATCACGCTATATGTCACGAGCTAACAAAAAACTGACTAAGAAATGCAGCATAAGCTGCGTGAGCCATAGGGCTGCAGCCACTGCGATGCATCATGACGCCAGCTCACTAGAGAACAGAAGTGGATGGTAAAGTCCTTCCACATACAAAAGACTTTAGCGCACGCGTAACAGCCCTTAAATCGCAAGGGTCCTATGTGTAAGGGTCATATCACAGAACAGGACTTTCCAGCAGCTTCACTTCCAGCAGGTGTAGGTAGGCGCTGGCCATGCACGAGAACGTGGGTGGCCGTGGAGAGGTTAGAGCCTGGGAACCGCTTTTGTTTTGTTTTCAGAAGAGCTATTTGGGCCTCGTGACTCACTTAAGGACTATTTTACAGCTTGATGCTCTTGCACATTTCTTAAGTATATTCTACGTTAAACATGAACTAAAATAGACAGAGAGGCAGCTTACCATAGAAATGGTGAGGGCTGCAAGCTGAAAGTGGAAGAAAAGTATTACTTTTAATCATGCCAAATCCTGCCTACAGCTCTGGAGTTTACCTGAGTTCAAGCTAAAATGAGGCACACAAACTGTTGCTGAGGAATAAAATTTCCTGCAGAAAACAAGCCTTCCACATGGGCTTTTTGTAATATTTCCACAGGAACCAGCTTCTCAGGTGTTAATTCAGGGCCTGGGAAGGGGCAAGAGCAATAGCCCCTTACAAATGAAATTGTAGGAAGGGTTTAGATAGGCACCAGAAGTTCTGGGGAGAGAGAGGAGATTAGGCAGAGGCAAGAACCTTGGGCAAGAAGGAGATGTCCATGAGGACAGGCATGTGTTGGGCAACCAAGAGCTGGGGAGGGTGGAGATGTGCTCAGAAATCTTTGTCTGGGCTGGTTCCATGGTGAGGGCACTGCGGACTGCCATGTCAGACCGAGATTAAATGAGACCTAATTAACAGGTACTTATTGCTGAATAGAACACAACTACCCTACAAAGCCATAGTTTCATTCAAACATACACCCAGAGGTGAGATTAATGTTCCTTATAGCTAAAATCAGTTCTGTGGTTTGCCCTGTTTATTTTCACACAGATTAGGAAAAGCAAGATAGCATGGTGTCCAGAAATGAGACTGGGGACAATCACTGAAGAACTAGCTCTTTAACTATGTTTTTTTATATCTTGTTGCTTTTTTACACCTTCTTTAAGCATTTCTTCACCACACTGATCAGTGTGTTACAGTAATTAACATTCGCTTGCTGCCCCATGTGACTTGCTCTCTAAGTGTTCATAAACTGATCGTTTTATGGAGTTTTATTGAAATATTAGCCTGCAGCTCCTTCAGGGAACACATTGTTTTGCTCTCTCTGAAGTTCTATCAAGAATGAAATCTGACTGCTGTTCTCCAGCACACCAGATTGTGTGTCCACATTACACCCGATGTAACTGCAACGTGTCAGCGCAGCAGAGCTGTGGGGTCTGAGCTAAGGCTTTGGGAGAGGTGTGTGTCATTGCAGGGGAGTGAGGGGCACTTCTGTATTTCCCAGCAGATAACTGGGGTCCATGGGGGAAAAGGGTAACTTGTTCTTGCATTTGAAAGCCCTCAGCAGGGAGTAACGGTATGTGGCACGCAATTAAATACACACTTCACGTTGCTGTTGTGATCCCAGGAAATGAGGGAAAGGTGAGTTCTGCAGCCGATGTGTTCTTTGCCCATGTCGGGGACAAAGTGAATGGGAATTTAATCTACAGGTACTTCTCTCAGAAGTAATCAAAGTAGTAATTGAATTAAGCAGACAAAAAGCAATGACAACCCCCTAAGCCCAAACACGTCTTGATCAAAGAGCAAGTGTTGATAATGCATGAGCTGTGATAAAACTGATTAGGCTGCTGACTGGGATGAAATCGGTCTTTTTTTGTTGTTGTTATATTGACCAGATCCTCTAAGTCTATTAATTCTTTAGAGGTGTGCTTGGCTAACACTTAGAGCACTGCAGGACCCATTACTTGGGAAATAACCTCAGCAAAGCCACAGATGCAACACGCGCAGAGATAAATTAAACAGGAACTGGAGCCACATAAGTGGGCAACGTTTCTTCTATCAAAAGTGAGGTAAAAATCATTAACTAGTTCTCAGAGTGAAACTTAAGCAGAAAGCCCAAGGGGGCAGGTAGGGGAAGAGATGTTCTTTCTAAGCTCGTTCATCTCACACCCCAGGGATAGGAAGCAGCAGCGTAGCACTGCCTATTGCAGCTGGCTGAAGACCCATCCCAGCTAGTTTGCTCTGTTTTTCATTTGGGAATGATTTAGTTTTGAGCCTTTGTTTTCCTTTCCTGATATCTCCCAACCACCATGGAATATGAGTTTTGATCAGTGTAATCTCCACACAGGTGTTTGACAGAAACGTGCAGGTGACATCCTAAAGACCATCACCAGACTGAAGTAATCATCATCACACTCCTGTCCATCCATGGTGCTTTAGTAGTCCTCAAGAGTCCTGCAAACAACATCCAAACTACACAAACACCGTGTCACATTTCCATCCTGTTTACAAGAAAGTATACATTTGTACAGATAAACTTAGACCAGCTGATTACTGTGGCACTGACCTCCAGCCAGAGGGAGGGAACATCTGGAGGGTAATAATTTTAGCCTGAGCTGCCTTTGCTGGGAATGGGAAGCGGCTTTAGTGTACTCTTCCAAAAGGCAGAGGACAGAAACTAGCTTTGTTTTGCAGGCGTCAGCTTTCTAAGCTGCCTGTGCTGCAAGCAGCTCTGCAAGACCATGGACCAGCGGAAATCTGAGCAGAAGCGGCTGGATGCTGAAGGGCAGAGCGAGGATCTAGAGTATAAAGCAGAGGAATACAGATACGTGGGAGAATTGCTCGGTGCACGCTAACCACATGCCAGGTAGTGTAACCCCTACTCTCTTCCTCCCACTGAATTTGCAGAGCAGTTGCAGGAAAAATAGTTTTCTTCGCCATCAGAGCGAAGGATTTTCAAAAGTTCCCCAGGGATACGGGAATAAAGGTGTCCCTGGCCTTCAGCAGAGTTCCCTCCAAGCTGTTGAAATCCCGGCCCGCTTGCCTCGCATACACACATGACCTTCATGACTGCAGCATCTGAGCACCTCACCGTCTTTCATGCATTAATCTTCCCAGCACCTCTGCTAAGCAGCCCAGTTGTAGCAGCTCTGGTTTTCAGCCAGTGCTGAATGACAGTACAGAGACCAAAGGCTTGAGCCACAAAAGGACTCGGCCACTGTGTTGCCCAGCACTGTGAAACCTAACACGATCTGACAGCACGTACAGCCCGAGGCCCGGTGCTTTCACAGTATATGGGGAGGCTCAGGGGGATGTTCAGGGACCAGCAACTGTGCTTCCAGTGCCCCACAGGGACTGCAATACGTGGGGCAGCAGGAGGCACGTCACCGCACTGGGAGGCTTCAAGGACATCAGAGGGGTATGAAGGAAATTCTGTACAAATAGCAAGGTCCTTCTGAAGCCTTCTCAACTCCTCACTGCGCCGTTTCGTTAGAAAACTCCTTCCAGATGTCATTCCTTGGGCAACTGGACAATTTCTCATTTCTGACCTAATTTTCATATTTTTTTTCTACTATCAGCATTTTGCCATTTAACTGAAATAGTTCTTTTCCCTTCTTATGATTTCATATCTTTTTCATGAAGGTCCTGCTTTCTTTGTATCATTAAGCCAAACAACTCACTCAGTCTCCACGTGGAAGATAGAGTTCCCGTTGCCTTGATCACCCTTAGAGCCTTTCACATCTGTTCCAGTTTATCTTTTATTAAAACACAGCTGATCAGAGCTGGAAACAGTTTTCTAAACAAAATCGTACATAAAGCCTTGCACAGCGGTGCTAATGCTTCCCATCTCTACTGGGAAGATGTTTTCTGTCTCATCCTAAAACTTGACTAGATCTTCTTAGCCTACGTTTTGCCTGCAGCTGGTAGCTCTCCTGCAGCTGGGCTCAGCTGCTCTGACTGCACAAGGAGTCTGGCCTGCCACACGCCTCACTTCTTGTATGTTTATCAGTCCCATGATCAGCATCTACTCCATACATAAATTTTAGGGCTTTACCCACTGGGGTGTTCTGTGAAAAGCGTCCGTGGGCACCACTGGAAGGAAAGAGAGGCAAAGGTGATCTTGCCTGTCACCAGGAGTCCAAAACAATGAAGAAGCTCAAACCTGACTCCCCAGAGCGTGAGGCTCTTGCTCACGGGTGCCCTGCCTTTCTAAGGCACAGAAGATTTTCTGAAAGCTCGGGGACATCAGAGCTACTTTTCCATTCCATGAGACCCCATCCCCTCACTTGGTGAGGAAAGTGCTGGGAGGGAACGTATGCTTGGCCTTGCTGATTCACTGGACCAGGGTGCTGAAACCAGTGTCTGTATATTTGGAGCAGGTTCCACTGAAGGAAACAAGACAACCAAGTCAGCCAGCCCTACTTGTGGCTTCTCTTTTTTTTCCTTAGCCAGTGTTAACAGAGTTTTCTGACTGATTAGCAAATAGCAAAGGACAATCTTGTGCTTTTGAAGTGCTTATGGTCTGATTCTTACAGCAATTTCTAGAGCGTAGAGGCAATTACTCCAAGGAATATGCCCAAGTGTGGTAAGAAACAGCTCCATGGAGCTCCCCATCGCCTGCTGCATCCACCTGGATGGGCACTTAGTCTCTTTTTTCATTAATATGATTGTTTATGGGAGTCCATAATCCAGTTTTAAATACCTGACATAACTTTCTGGAATATGTACCCAAGCCTTTATGAAACTTAAAAAAAAAACTGAGAAAAGGTCCATATTACAATGGGAATACCGAAGCTACTGCTGTGCCTGATGCCAGCCATCCTGTGGTTATGATGTTAAAAGAAAACAACCAAAAAGTAAACACAGCAGAGAGCAGGCAGTAAAAAGTAATGAACATACTGAGGTACGGTTTGATAGAGGTATCAAGCAAAAGCGGTAATTGTTTGGCTTAGTTCTTAATGTAAGAAACTTCTAACACTGAGAAGTGTCTTTGATCTGAACAAGGGAACAAGTGTCTTTGATACAGAGAAAAATAAGTGTGCTTGGAGAGAAATATATCCTGTGCCTCTTGCATAATTATGAAAATGTAACCAAAATGGAGCTCTTTGGGGAGCTACAGGCATCTTTGATGGAATTTGTGCTAGGAAGTGACTGGACAGACTCTGGGAAGTTGTGGGTCAGGAGTGTAGAGCACTTGTGAAGAGACGCATTGTGGTCTCCAAACTGCCATCAGCATTTTGGAAAAAAAAAAAAAGGTCTAGGTCTAAGCGTAGATAATTATGCAGAAAACACATTTAGAATTTATTTTGAAGTTGGTCCAAGTTTTATGTCATAGCACTTCTTGAGCACATTCCTAGCATTGCTTTGGAATGACAACTGAAAAGGAAACTACCTTTCCTAGTGAAACACCAAACTTCTGTTCAGCTGAACTGTTTGAAATGACCTGTGAAGGAACTGTGTGCTCTACATTTCTGGGACTGCAGTAGTCAAGAACATTCCACGACTGACTGCATCAAAGTTTCATTCAGGATAAGAACAGATCTGACCTCTTCCTATAGGTAAAAAATGTTTTGACAAGACTTTCTGTTCTGTCTGCTGTCCTGAATTTGTTAACTAGAGCTGTAGAAACTGAGCTCAGATAGATCACCTGTTTCTTCTTCCACTGCTCTTCCTATGTGTACCGTAGGCTTACCATGGTTGCTGCTGTTATTAGAAATTACAGTCACCAGATGTGATATGCCACACTCTACACAAACAGGAAAACACTACCACATCAGAGACTTCCCCCTTTAAGTAGATGAGCATCAGGAGTGATGGAAAACACCAGATCCATCAGTCATGCTGGCGTCCCATCCACCAGGCACCATGAGGCTATCAGTGATTGAGAAACAGTCAGTGTCACATACTTAAATTACTGTGTCATGGTGACCTTCAGTAACACCCAATAAAAGGCCCTCAGAAATCTTTCCCCCAACTCTCAGGAATGTGACAGAAAAGGCTTGTCCTCAGCCAGGCTCCAAGCAAGCCCAGCACATCATAAAAAATGCAGTTTAGAGCTGGCTGCATCCCATTCTGTTACAGATACAGATGCAGCTGTGCGCACACATCTGGCCACGAGTGTGTGACAGCTGTCACCTCTCCAGCTATTGCCCTGGCACAGAACGCTCTGCACCACAGCATGCAGAACTCGGTGGCTTCACGGGAAAGAAAAGTAGCTGGAGCTGCAGTGCAGTGGGATCCAGCAAAAGCAACCTGGTTTTGCAACACTCGTCACCACCTCCAGTGTCTCACCATAAGCATAGTAAACAAATGAAATGAAAGCCAGGGAACAGCCCGAGGTTCCCACGTACATTTAAAACTGCTGGCCACCAGATTCACAGAAGGAGCTATACAAGTGGTATGAATTAAGCTCACAAGCGTTACTCATTATTCTGGGTGTAAAAAGACCTATTTTTTAATTCAGATATGGAGAGAATCAGCAATACAGTACATGCAAAATAAATTAGTGGTTCATCCCCAGACCCAGCAGTGACTGCCGAGTTCTTGTTCCTATCTGGTTTTGGTCTCCGTGACTCATAAACCCAGCGGATGATTTCTCCAAAACCACAGCCATTGGCCATTTCATCTACTTCTTCCGAAATGATCTTCAGCTCATTTAGGTCTTTGTTAATCTTTTATTGACACAATGCTCTTGGTCATCCATGGTCTCTCTTCCCAAACGTTTTCTGGACCTGTGTTGGCTGCAGGACCCTGCCAGCTTTCCATTTCACTATGTGCCTGACCTAACCAGTTTTCCTACCATAGCTTACTGACTGTGGTCCAGCTCTCTCAGACATTTCCAGACCCATAAACCCAGTGTGTTCTCTCAGCTATTATCCTCTGTCAACATTATGAGACAAAGTGAACGGGTTTAACTCTTACCGCCCATATTTATTTTCCACAAAAAGCAGTGTTGGTACTTTGCTGCCTCAATATTTTACCTGTTGAACATTTTCACCAGCTTTTTGACCTTTGCTTGTTGCTGTACCGGTACAGGCTCACCAAGGAAACAAAATACCTCAGCACCACTGACCTTCGCTGCCTTTTGTTGAGCTGCATCTGTTGTTCTCCTCCAGCGAAAAGCAAACAAAACTTATCCAGTTCCCCTTCCCATGTCAGATGCTGCTTGGCACATTTGTCTGCATGCCAGGAGTAGGTGCTGCAAGGTGTCTGCTTACCCACGCACCCGGTGCTCCTGCCATTAGCCGACACCACCCCAGTGCTCCGGCCCGGGGTATCCCTTAATCCACCCAAAAAAGATGTAATTGCCATCAACTTTGCCCAATTTCTGCCATTGCCTTAAGCCAACTTGCTGGTTTTGGGTTGGGGTTTTACACCACCTTCACCGCTGGCGTAAAGCTGCAGGTTTGTTTTACTATTTCTTGTGACATGTCCCAGGTGCTATAACCCTCCCTGGGCTCTCTCCAAGCCACCGCAAGTGTGAGGAGACCATTGCCAAGGTGGTACGGCTCATGGTTGGCCCTGGCTTTCCAATGCATTTTCTGGAGTCTCTGCCAGCATCCGTGGTTGCTCCATACTCACCCTCCAAAGCCTTCTCATCTACCCCTGCCGGCAGCCACTGTCCCTTCCTATAGACCCAAGCTTTTCTTTCTGGTTGAAGATCTCACTGGAATTAAGCATGTAAACAAGGCATCCCTAGTTATTATTATTGCAGTTAGCATATCAGCCTTTGGCCTGGCCAAGCCACACTGCTCTCCACTGCAGAAGACACCCCTCTGGGACAGACTGTTGTTTTCTTGTTAACTTGCACCACATTTCACAAACACGATTTAGCCCAAAGGAGGTCTCAAAAGCAAAAGCTGGCATGTTTTGCACAGGACCGCTCACCTCAGCAAACATTTGCAGCGTGGATCACACCCAGAGCACCCGTTTCACCTTTTGTTTATTGCCTTTCTCAGTTTGGATCAAAACGCAAAGTGGGACTGTGGGGGAACGCAGTAAAAAATAATACTTTAAAAAAAAATCAGTATGAAAAGGTTGCTACATGTTTCTGGCACAGGGATCTGAATTAGAAAACTTCAAATATGTAAACAACCCCAAAATGCTACAGAAGATCAATCCAACCCTATCTGCCACATGACTGACTTTATTATAACTGGAAGCCATGCAGGTACTGAATTTGGATTTTTTTTAATACTTTCAGATACTTTGTGAGCTTCGGAAGGGAATGCTTGGCATAAATACTGCTTGCAAAAGGGCTTTTCAGCAAATGTATTAATCTTACGGGATCTGCCAAAGCGAAAAATACGTCTATCTTTCCATGGATTTCCTGTATCTTTTGGCATGTTCATGCAACAGGAAAAATTTGGGGGTTTTTAATTATGATTATTATTTTGGAAGCTCAGTAGGGATCCCAAGACTTTAATCCTGGTAGCTGAACTGTGCAGTGAAACCACTGACCTGTACACTTAGTTTCAAACTAGAAAACATACAAAGGACTTGATAAAAGTTATTTCTCTCTGCAAAGCCCTGAGGTGCCAGTAGATTTAAGACCAGGTGCCAGCCCACAGTTTCCCCTTGAGGACATGGAAAACAAGGAACTGGCTCTGATTTTCACACTGGGACCTTTCTTCCCACGCCGGGAGCTGCAGTGGGGGCAGAGGGAGGCTGAGGCTCCCTTGGGGCCAAGCCAGAAGCCAGTTACCCTGGGTTGAGCATCCCATCGGATCCCATCCCGTCCCCACCACTTTGTCCAGAGTCGACACGCTGCAAGCCCCCTTGGCTGGGCTCGGGGCACTGGTTTCCTCTGGTGCACGAGAGGCTGTGCCTGAAATTTCATTTCTCAGCAGGCACCGCTCTGTTCAGTGGTAATAACATGTTTGCTGCAGGATGTAAAAATAGAAATGTATGGATATGGTAATCCCTCCCTGAAAGCCTGGCCAGTGTTACTTAGGGAATGGCTAAACACATGAGCTAACCCCCATCACACTTGCATGTTTTTCATCAGCGTCAGATGTACCTATGCTGCAAGGTGAGGGTGGCCAAGTCTGAGAGGCAATAGTGAGAAAAAAAAATAAACCAAGGGCTTTGTTTAAACAGATTTTTCTGTTAAAGAAATCGTGTCAGTTTGGAAATCTTACATCTGCATGGAAGTATTTTTAGCTACCATTGCTACAAGCCCTGCCATAAGCCTCTGGAGCTAAAACCAGATCCCGGCAAGCAAACCAAAGTGTAATGCCTCTCTTCCAATGCATCTTACCTGGGTGGATCTCCGGCGTTTGGAACACCAGCAGAAACTTGGCACTTTTCTCTCGGGTGGATTTTTTCACGCAAATAAAAGGAAGAGAACAAAAACACATTTACAAAAGCAAAAAAACCCCATGTGAAAATAGAAAAAAAAGTTAAAATAATGGGGGGGGGGGCGGGGTCAGGCTGATATAGCAGAACTTAAATCAACTTCATCCTTCTAAACGCAGATCTGGGTGTCAGTTCTACATCAGTGAATTAATTTAACTCATTGCTGGCAGATTTTACGATGTTCTCCACATAAATCACTGGAGAAGCCTCTTGGTTATTTTTTTCCCTTCGAACAATGACATAACAAGCAAGAAAAGGGGAAGCAAAGGAATGAAGCTGAACCTTGGTAATACGTGCAGACTTCATCCTAGCAAAAAATATAGTCAGTTCAATAATATATACCAGGCTGAGTATGGGTAATACAGAGATAAGTATACAATGTTTACTGATAGTACCGTGGCAAGCTTGAACTAGAGATGCAAGTGATGAGGTAGTTTTTAAGGCGATCGTGCTGACAGGGCTGATGGAGAAGCTCCTCAGCTGTTCCCCGCTGTACCTGTGCCTCCCGCTGCAACAGATGGCTGGCTGCGTGGGGAGGCGAGGATCTCATCCTCCTCATCGCATGTCACACGACATCGCTATGGGATTGCACCAGTAACAGCAAGTAACCCGGGAACCGCAGTTTGGGCTGGGTGACAGCCTTTTCTCCCCAGTGCTGCGGCAGAGCAGGGCTGCTGCCTGCTCTCAGCACTGCAGCGTGACATTGCCTGCCTGCCTAGCGCAAACAAGAGCTGCTGCGGGCACCGGTGCGTCCATGTCAGCCCCTCCCGAAACATGTTGCCTGTCTGCCAGCTCTGAGCAAGCTGCTAGTGCCCTGGTCTCAACCCTCCGTACCCCTGAGCAGCCCAGCGCCGCTGCTGGGGAGGTTTGCACCCTTTCATGGTGCAGCAGCTCTTCCTGGGTGCGTACCGGACCTGGGGTCCCCGTGCTCCCATGGTGTGCCTGTGGCCAGTTCGTTTCCACATTTAACATTCCAGAGCCCCTGTGAAGCTCCTGCACCAAACCCCAATGGTTCAATGGTCCAGGAGAAGCCGGACACTCTGCATCAGGTTCTGTCTGTCCATCTCATGGCTGCCATTGCTTGGCTCTCCCTCACGTGAAGAAAAGAGCCAGGATTAAACAGGGTTTCCAGGACATTCTCCTGCCATTTGTACTGCCCAAACCAAAGCTTTTCCTCATGGAAATGTGATGTCCCTTGTCACCCCCATTACATCCCCAGACCTTCAGCAGTCAAAAGGCAGAGCTGCCATTACGCTGAGGACAAGAGGAGCAAAACAAGGAGGAAAAGTGAACAGCCTTGAAAATAAGAATCCAGAAGTAAGACAGGGGCACCAGGCGGGCAGCAGCTTGCTCGGGGATCTGCCCGCACGCGCCTGCACCCGCTGCGCTGCGAATGCCTCTCTGCCTGGGGCTGGCTCGCTCAGCGCTCAGACAGGCAACGGAGGGAATCGTGACTGGCACTTCGGGGCAGGATAATTATAATCTGGGCTCTGCAAGTGTGGGTTAGCTTTCACTGAAATAAACTGCTCGAATCTATGATGAATATCAACATTGTAGGCACAAGGGGCAAGGCAGTAAATTGTAGTAGGATGAAATACCTACATTTAATTATGTCAAATTATATAGAATTTGAGAGAGTTTTTCTGATGCATGCTATTTAAAGCTACGCCTAAGTGCACTTCCTTGCCTGAATAAAGCAGCTTTTGTTGCAAGATGTGGGCTTGCTTTGTAGTTTATGATTTATAGTCTTCACCACATTTTGTCACTTTCTTGTTTCTTGACTGAGATGTTTCTGAACATCTCATTTCAGATAATGGGACGCAGCTAGAGTGCCGTACTATATACAGCCTCTTAAAAAGCACTGTTTTGTGGTGGGTTTTTTTTCTCCAAGATACTCAAGTACCTTGATTATGCTCTAGAGCAAAGTGTATATATAACACATGCAGCCAGTAGTGGTTGCTCCACCAGCCTAAAATTCATGCACTGCTACACCAGCTGGACGGGGCCAATCTCACCAATCTCCGTTGTGAATAATTTTTAATCAATCCAGCCAGGAGTGTATAAACATCCCCAGACTGGTCCAGCTGAGCTCACCCTTCAGCTCTATGTCATTAGCAGACTCCGGGGTTGAGTGCCTGTTTGGGATGCTGCCTCAGGAGCTGTGTGCCTCGTGGCCAGGCTTGGCCCGTTCCCATCATGGTGGGGCTGGCAAATTACAAAGCGAGGAGCCTCCGTCTCAGGGCAGAGGGACACCTAATCGTTTCCACTGTGGGCAGTGCAAACAACCGGCTGGTGAAGCCGAAAGGGTTGCCACCCACACAGTTCAACAGCCCTGGAAAGAAAAGAGGGTTTATGTGCAAATGAGAGACTGAAATATTCCTGCCCGACAGGCTCGGCACATGGGGACCGTGCAGGGAGCGAGCCTACGGCCGTGAGCTGGTAAGGATGCACAGCACGCCAGCAGAGCATTTGAAATTTCATTTAGCCTCACTAAGCACAACATTTAGCTGGTGGTGGTGGTGGCACGGACCTGAACCACTTATTCCCATGCAAACGCTTGGGAACGTTTCTGATCTGGTGCTCCTGCCAACCAACACACAGCTCTCAGCACCCTCCCCAAGCCTGAGGGATGTGCCGAGGGTTGGTTGGTCCTGCACAAGCCCTGTTGTCATCTCAGCCATCATGGCCAGAGCCTGGTGATGGGGCAGTAAGCGCTGATGTTTTCCAGCTGTCCATGACACAGGACAATACAGTCGTGGCATTATTTATCAGATACAGTGTCAGGTCTCTAAGTTCCCTGACAATGAACAGGGAGTGTTTGTGGCTACAACTCACCTCATTGCAAGGGACTGCTTGCCTAGCAGATTTCTCAGCACAGCATCAAAGTTAATGAAAGAATTAAAATGCTTCATAAATAAGTAATAAAAGAACAAAGCCCTCTTCAATTTAACTATTCCCCCTGATTGAAAAATAACCAAATAAATCCAAAGAACCTGCTTATATGATGGCTCCCCATCTCTCATAACCAGATGAAGGATTGTAAGGTTTCAACTATGAATGTGGACTGATGTCACCAACACAGTGGAGGAAATGACTGAAACCCAAGGATTGTTTGTCCTTAAAAATACAATTAATCAAAGTCATTGGGAAAAAAACCTTCAACTTCAGTCTCATGGAGCCACATTCATTCAGGAGCCACTTCACTCATTTTATCAAGCGTGTATAGATACAGACACACACAAATAATCTGTTTGCTTTTGCAGCTGGGCTCCACTGGGATCATTTTAACCATATCAGTAACACGAACATCCCTCTGCCCAAAACAGCAGGCTGAACTGCTGCCACAAAATGGCTTTACAAGAGCAGAGGTAGCAACAACCTGAAGAGAGCAAGCTGGTGCAGCAACATCAGAAACCCAGGCAAATTTGTGCCGGGCTTCCCTTAACTTGCAGCACTATGGTAGCCAAGGGCTCTGCCAGTGAAGCCGACAGCGAAACTCTCAGCAATTTCACTGCTTGTAACACAAGATTAATCAGAGGTTCTCCACTGAAAGCTAATTAGATAAAGCGCCAGTTCCCAAAGGCTCACGCTGTGTGTATGACAACACCCCTATCACAGCCTGAGTGGGTGTTTCAGCCTCTTGAAAGGGACCAGAGCAGCGAATAGCTGTAAGTTGCAAAACTGCCTCTTCCTGGGCAAGGAAGAAGACCAAATGACCAGGGGTGGGACGGGGTGGCAGCAGGATAGGTAGCAAATGCACAGTCCGTGATGGCCCGGCTGGCTCCCTCTCACAAGGAGAGGGAGACTAGCAGTGGAGGGGGAGCCCAGGGAAGCTGGGATCACTGCTTGAGGGCGGGTACGGCAATGACCCCACTACGAAATGCTGGTGCCCGCCTCACACCTCTTTGCCCTCTCACTCCCATTGCCCAACAGCAGCAGCCACCACCTCTGGGGTACTAGGGCACCTGCTCCATCGGCTCCCCCAGCTCAGCCACGGCCCCTGCCTGGGGGCAGAGAAGTTCCCCCAAAGCCAGGAAAGGCGTGGGTTGGTTTTGGCACAGAGCAAAGCTGGGAAGGAAAGTACCGAGGGAGAAGGCAATGGCTTCAGACTGCCTCTGCTCTCCCAGGCAGCTCAACACCCGCTTGCCTTTGCTGCAGTCACCTCTGACTCAAACACCAAACGAGGTGCAACAAACACCAAATGAGGAACAGCTCCATAACCTATACTTTGGTTTTACTACAACCAAGTGAGACAAAAGTATCTTTACAAGTTTAAAAGCATTGTAGTAGAAAAAAGTAGCTAGGCAGTTGGCAAAAAGGGAGGGGAAAACCGTCCTGAAGAGATGGGGGTGGGTGACAAGAAAAAATACTTGGAAAGGAATAACAGTTATGGTTACTCTAATCTTGTCCTTATTCCTTTTTTTCTTCATGTATTAACATTTGAATGGCAAACTGCTCACACCTTCCTTCCCACGTTAAATTGTGTTTGTGAGTAAAACACAGGACTAGTGGATTGAGACGCCATGGAGCCACTGGAGCTGCACTTGAACAGGGCTGTGCTTTGCTTCTCCACTGCCTCACTGCTCTCTCAAGAGGCATCTTTGAAAATCCCTGAGGTCACGCCAGCAGGCATTAGGGCTTTATAGTCACAGCAGACACGATTTTCCTGTCTTTTATGAGGTAAAAAAAATCACCCTAAAACACAGACGCATCCTTCTTGAGGGTCTTCTTTGACTTGAGGCACTGCCCTGCACCAGGCAGAAAGCCTACAGTGCTTGGTTGGAGCCAAGGGTCCTGCTGGAGGCACCTTCCTCTTATCCTCGGCACAAACCAGTCCAAAATTTTAAACTTACCTAGTTTGGCTCTTTCCTGCAAACCTCTGCATTAGCAAATAAATGCATGCAGGCGCTGAGTCACACTGTGCCTGTCAGGTCCCAGGTCCTCACTGAACAACAATCTCTCTCTCATGCCTCCTCCGTGCAACCACATCCCACCTGCCACTGAGACCTACCACCAGGACATGCTGCTCCAGGCCTGCCAGGCCTCGTACCCCGCTTGCAGGGGTGAGCCAGCCCCTCCGTTTGTCTCCCATCATGGCTTGTTTCCCGCCTGCCAGGTACCGAACTGCTCTGACTCAGCTGTCGGAGGGCGGAAGGCACCGCTGGGCCTGCGTACCGGCCCTCACACAGGTAGCAACCTGCTTCACCCACCCCTCGAAGGTTGCAGTCCCCCATCACCCACGCCGTGCCACTGCCACAGCTCGAGCAGGGGCGGCGTTGGTGTGAGCGCTCCTGCGCCCGCCCCAGGCCAAACCAAAGGTGCTTGGCGTCCTGGCATTCCTCTGCACGCCCATGTCGTCCTGCACCAGTCAGGCCTGCAGCAAGGGCTGCCTCCGGGTCTGCGGCACAGCCTAAACCGGCAGGGCAGCAGAGGGGAAGGGGGTGCCGCAGCTTTGCCACCCACGTGGCTTATGCCAGAGCCCGGGGAAGTGAGGCGGCTGCGTTTGTAGGCAGGGGGCTGCTGGTGCCCTGCAGGCACACGGGTGGAGGCGGCAGTGGGACTGCCCTCCCTGCCAGCCCCCGTCAGCTGCCAGAGCAGCCACACACCTCCACCACCTCCCTTGTCCTCCGGGTTCCCCTCGGGAAAGGCGGGCCGAGTACAGGTCAGGCGTGAGTAACCCGAATTCGTGGTGGGACTTAACCAGAGACGCTTTGCCCAGAAGGGGAAAAACTGTGCCTGTTCGCGCTGCCTCAGTGCCCAGGCCAAGGGGGGTGCCAGCAAGGGCCATGGTGGAAAGACTGGAACGAAGCCATCTGCCTACAGCCCAGGTCACTGGCCTCACACTGCCCGAAACTGGGACCAGCAGTGGCTCAGGCACAGCTCGCCAACACTGCAAGAGGAGCGCAACCACAGGCGTTATAAATTCAGGCAATTCCTGTTTTCAGCAAGTACTTGGCTGCAAGCAAACAGAGTGCAAGGCAACAGGAATGATTTAATTATCATATAAAAGTAATTAATTAGATGCAGGAATCAGCAAGGAGTCCTTCTCAAACACTGGTGGCACATTACTGTCAGCTGTGGAATACTTATCTGTGGACCTACATGAGCAAGAACAGACACTAGTTTCTACTCATAACATAGTACAATTATTTTGGCTTGCTTTTCTGCCTCCAAGACAGACAAAAATGAGGTTTAAAAATGCAACAAGAGACCATAAAATTATTTCAAAGCAAGTAAGATAAATGCAAAGCTGGGGTCTATTCAATGTTGCACTTGAAATATAAAAATAGGTTAATTAATCAGCATTATTAGCAGGAGGCTTGGTCCTTCCTGTTAGTGGGCTGGGAACAAGTAACATGATGTTAAGTATGGGTTAGGCCACCGCTGCTTGTGGCGGTTGGACCAAGTGACAGACAGTCTTCTCCCAGCTTCTTGCACCAACTAGTGTGTGGCCCCATCACCTACCTAACACTTTGTGTGCTGCTTGACCACTCTCCCTTTTGTTAAAAGCTTGGAATGGGCAATTTCATCTGAAGTTATGCATTTTACATTTGTTTATTCTTTAAAAAATTAATGAGAGATTATTGTATCTACACTGGGTGAATCTAATCTTCTTCTCTGAACTATTCCCCTTGTGTTTAAGGAAAGGTTAGATGTGGTACTGAAGGACATGGTTTAGTGATTAATAGGTGGTGGGGGGACGGTTGGACTGGATGATCCTTGAGGTCTCTTCCAACCTTAATGATTCTATGATTCTATGTGATTCTATGATCTGAAATCCACATTTGGGCTGTGGTCCCATGACAGCCACAACCACAGCAGAATCAGGTCCTGCTGCCCATACAATCATCTAGCAACAATGCCTGAGGTGACTTAGGGTGTGCAAGATATACCAGAGCTAGCAGGTATGACTGAGGACTGATGGGAGACCTGAACCCAGCTGAAGGCCAGGCAGGATACCTCACAGCATCTCATGGGGCACTGTGCATGGACACCTTAACCGAGGCAGTCAGTAGCCAGTTCAGCCTGCAGAATGCAGCTGACTACCCAAAAGGCACTTACTGCCTTGCTCAACTGCTCTGCTCAGCCACACATATCTGTATCTCGACTCTTAAATTTAGGTAGCTTAATCCTGAGTTGAGCGCCACACACAGACCCTGCAGAAAGCAAGGGGACTGCAGCTCCTTCATCTCCCATTAACGCACCACTGTTGCTCATGGCTTTGCTGAACTTGAACTGGGTTTTGCCCACAGGCTATCATCAGATATTCATCAGAAATCCTGTGAGTGGCAGCAACAAACTCCAGCCAGGGGACAGTTATAAAGCTGGGGTTTTGCTTGAAATTATTCGTCTCAAGGAACTAACCACCCAGTTCAGCATCAGCCCGTCAACCAGCAGACAATCCTTTCTTTCACATGCACAACATGTCATGTATCCCACCTTATGTACTTACTGGGGATTTGAGCAATTTATTTTGAAAATTGAGGCATGCACCAGTCTCAGTGGTAGCATTTTATGCAAGCTCACCAGAAAATAGTCAGGCATCAGCTATCCAAGCCCCAGAAAACAAAGGGCTCCATTTAGACGCCTGAACGAAGGCATCTAGTGCCATTTGAGATGCCCTAAGGCACCCAAGATACACACGGGGTTGGCAGATATCACATAGGACCTATGGAAGTAGCTGGAGACGTGGAGACCAGGTAGGATACCCCAGTGTATCTCAGATAGTACTGGATGCCAAAGCATAAGCAACCAAATTAAGTACTAAAAAGATCTTGCTTACACGGAAGTCGGACGTACACCTCCCGTATCTAACAAACACGTATCGTGCAGAGCAGCCGAGCAGCAAAAGAGCTACAAAGGAATTGCATCCTTATTTCAGGTCTACTGAGATCTGGCAGAGCTTACAGACTGTGTCAGCTTATTTTGTTATGCACATATAATGCTCACTGAAGCCCGTGAGCTGCTGTGATAACAATCTCTGCCAGCTTGCTGAATGGATTCCTTTCAGTTGCTGCCTCTGAAGTTATGTGGCTAGAACAGAGCTTCTGCAATATACCACTGCACCAGGAATGCTGGTTTTTAGCTACAGGAGCAAGAGAGCTGTCTGAAAAGATTCATGAGCTCAGAATTGATTATCAGACTGTAGGAGAGGAAGGTCATTGTGTCAAGGCTCCTGGCTACTGCAGTGCGAACGTACTACGGGCTAATCCTCTTATAAACACGTGCACTTCCACGCGGGAGAATACCTCTAACGATTTAAATCCCGTTTTTATTCATTGCTGCACTATGTATTACGACGAGGTTGTTATGGCACTACAGTCTTAACTGAGCTAGATGACAGGAGAAGAGTATACAAGTCTTTCGTCTGCAGTTAATAAATCTGGGATCTCACGAAGGCTGTGTATGCCTGTCTTGAATTCCAGTCTCAGGACCCAGCATTAAACTATGTACCATAAGTATTTCCAGCAATTACTGTTAAATGAGCATGGCTAGATAGATTACTAATTTTCTGGACTATCAGCAAGGAGTACTGACACGATTTTTGCTTTAGAAGGAATTACTTAGAGTGGAACAATCACCGCCCAGGTTAAAATTGGAGAATATTCCTCCATACATTTTTTGCATAATCTAATTAATCTACTTAAGAGATCTAAGTGGTTAAAAACCAGAAAATATGACTTGCCTTTGGATTTTATTATCAAGGACTTTAATGAGAAACAGTTATTTGTATGTAGCAGCACACACCTTCCTGTCCAATTCAGAACTCTCTCATTTTTCCATAACACGCTCTTGAAGCAGCCGCCATCCTTGGGCACAGGTTACATGAGTGGATACTGCCATCTAGGCAGGCTTTGGGGAGAATCACCTATTTCAGAACATTGTCTTTGCCAGGGAAAAACAGTCTTATTATCCAAAACGGAGGAGAAAGGAACGTTTTTTATAGTATTAAAAAATGACACATCACCACTCACTGAAAATACAAAACCTGCCCCTCAACCAGACTGGAGCAGTCCCATTAAGAACAAATATTTTCTACATGTTTATTAAGAAATATATTATTCTGTCTTTCCATACACACAACTTGAACTTAAGCTCTGCACTAAATTACAAACTGCTTTTATCTACAAAAACCACAAATACAAAGTGTATAGTATTAAGGCTATTAATTACCAAAGCTCATTTTACTATGGCAATACTATAATTTTATCTATTTCATATGCTTTGAAATATAGTAACAGTACATTTTTAGAACAGTTACTAAAATATCTATTGATTTTCTACAAAGATTTAAAACGTTTTTTCTTCGTAAAACCAAAATTGTTTCCATCCAGCACGAAAAATATAAAATACATAATGGATCTATCTTATTTAAAACAATAAACAAATTCTATACACACCATTTACAGGAGAATTACAGACAGAAGACTTGACTAATAATGTCATTTTGATTAGAAACATTAGCAAACAGCTTCATTATCAGTTGTGAGATTCTGTAGGGAACATATGAAAGCAGAATCTTACACAAAATGGTAGTAGATTAACATTTAGCACTTTCCATCTGTACAAGTCCTTCGAACGTGGGTTTTTGAATGGAGTTCTGCCGGAGGACAAGCGTACAACACACCATGCCACAAGGATTGCTCCTGAGGTCTGGGGGAGTGAGGTGAGAGCTGGGGAGGAGCCCTGAGAAGCACACTGCTTGGAGAGGCGGGCGTGTGCACTTGGGCACCCACAATCAAAGACGCTGTCCCACAGGGCAGACTTCCCTTCGATTTCAGTGGATCTACTCGATTAACAGCCTCCCAGATCGTCAGAATGGGTGACGGAGGGGTGGAGGGTGCAATATCCACTGACATGGAGTGAAGTTATCCTCCTGAGCTCCCTCCCTGGCATGTTCCAGCCATCACCTTGAGGACTGCCCTGAGCAGGTTTGTGTACAAAGGCGTTCTTCTTTCTCCCTGAAAGATCCCCTGAATAATAATGGAAATGTGGTTATCTGGCTACTGGCATACACCTTCCCACCCCACCTCTCCTTCGCCCATACAATAAGAAGCAAGGCAGCAGGAGATTGATTTGTACAGAGAGCAAAGCAACCAAAAAGACGAGGAACTGCTGAATTCACACTTAATTTAGGTGGTGGAAAAATGAGCAGAGCTGGTACCAAAGGAATTCAGTAATAAGCTTTGAAACTACCGTGCTGGATGAAGATCTGCTGCCCTTTGAGCAGTCCTGGAATGTAGGACAAGAGAGGATAACTTTCACAACATGTTTGCTGTGTCCTTGGCTTGTCATATGGAAAAGAAGGGCATTATTAAAAATTAAGTGAACATCCACTGAGCTCAGAAGCTCTCAGTCTGAAAGGCTGGACTCCTTTTTGCACTTGGGGATGTTCAGTGCCCTTTATATTAGCAGAGGAAAAATAAACATTCAGGTTTAATTTTCAAGCAGAGTCTTTTTGGTAATTTTATATTTCTGTGTCCTGGTATGTGCCCTGCCTCTTCTCCCACCACTGCCATGAATATGTGAGGGTACTATAAACCTTTCTTGATAAACTGGCACATTTTGCACAACTGCTTAGCAGCAGACACATTCCATATCTAAAGGAAAAACAATTAAACAAACATATTGCAGCAAAGATGTACCAATGGAGCCTCTCAACTATAGCAACACAGCAAAAAATATCTCCCCTTTCTCAAGAAAAATGGAGCTTTCATTTCCCTTGCAGGAAGGAAAATCAGTATTTGGGACTATTTTACATGAAGCCAATGAACTGGGAGACAACTAATGACACTGGTTTAAGGAGGCCTCAGTCAGACCAGAAGCAGCACAAGCTGGTCTGGTGTCTACGGTTTATTTTGTTGAAAATACAGTCCCACTCAAACAACTCCTTCGGGTTTTCCCAAAACAATAACAAAACTGAGAGACAGCATGTGCATAACATGTTTTATTGAATAAAATCCTGCTTCTAATATTTACACAGCAAAGTTTAGAGGTGTAACCTAGTGAAGCACGGCAATGTGTAACATTCCTATGACATCTGGAATATCTTTAAATACATCTGAAACTACTTATAGCAATCACCTGCCCATCACTGATATAATAATTAAGGAAGATTTGAACTTTATGAAGATTAGTCAAGATGAATATTAAGAATAGTTCAGTTGAAAGAAAACCATCTGCTATATGAATACCAAATCCAGGAGATCTGAGTAAAGTGTCAAGAGTTTTGAAGGTGGCTTCTGTATTTCCTTGTTATTCTTCTCATCTCTGCAGAAGAAGATGACAAAATAAATTACAAACCTTAAGGCTCAATGTAATACCCACAACTTAAACACACAGAGTCCTCCATGGTTCTCTTTTTGATAAAATTTTTAATGTCCTTTTCATCTCAAGGTGTGTGGACTCTAACAAAATATTTATTACGTATTAAAAGCTGTATTAAATTTGTAAGGCTGCCAAGGCAGACGCGCAGAAATTAGAAATGCTGCACCTGGTATCTAGTGTCAAGAGAACACTAATTACCACCATTTACACAAAATCTTCACAGTGAAGTGTCTTCCATCCCACGCTAGCATGTTAAGTGAAGTGTTATACGCTGGTTTTTTCAAAGCTCTACTAGATATACTATCAACGTACTATTACAGTGAAGAGGCATCTTGTAAAAAAACTACAGTCAATACCTTTCCTGTTTTTAGGGGGTTTTTTAAAGATAATTTCATTACTCCTGATCTTGCATGAATTCTTAACAAAGTCTGAATGCAACTATAGACTTACAACACCCATCCTAACAGACTAACTCATAGCGCTAGTAGACTGTTGTCTTATATTTGGACAACTCACTGGTTGTGAGTAAGACATGATTCACTGGCAATTTGCACGATTTTTGCCATCCAGCAGGAAAATATTCTAAACCAGGAATGCTGCATCCTACTCAAGCCCCTGGAGTTTGTTTATTCCAGTGGGTTACAGACAGCGCACTGTAAAAGGCAGGCAGCCTAGCCTGCCACATTTGGGGTTCTGTGTTGAAAAAAAGCTGGTTGTTAGTCTCGGGTTAAAAAGAAACGATCTTGCACAGACCCTCATATTTTATTTACCAAACAAGGAGAGGAATTATATTCTTCCCGTGCCTCAGGTAAATCTGCGTGAAGCCCTGCCTAACAACCAGGAGCGCAAAGAACAGGCAGTTACCAACCGAAGTATCTACGAGGTCCCTTCCTGCTTCCCAGCACAACTTGCTGCTTGAGGAAGGGAAAGCATCGCTGTCGTTCACAAGTCTCTCCCAACTGGAGCACTGGTTCTAAGCAAACTGTGCTGGATGTTGAAATACAACTTCAAATACATGCTTGGAAAGAAAAATAAATTTAAATCAACCCCCCATCATCCCCTAACATCGCCTAACCTTTAAGCACCAAGATTAAACTTTCCATAAAATAGTTCCAGTGTGGTAACTTTGTATTTTTAGAGACTAAATTTGTAATAGCAATGGTGTCTCTACACAAATACATGCACTCCCGTGGAGGTAAACTGTCAGCTTTAAAATTCAGAATTTGACAAGAAAACAGAATGTGCAAATGTGGTAGAAAAAGCTGCAAAAAGTAACAGAAAAGTACCTGGCTATTTGCCATTTCTGTGCTACAGCCACCCCTTAATATTTTATTTTAAATTATATTTTGTAAAATTTGTGGCTGTTTTCTTCTGTTTCTTCTTTATCTTTTTTCTTCCCCCCCGCTGAACGAACAGCCAGACACCGCTCCATCTATCCAGGAAATGCATATCCATCCTAATCTCACCGCTTCTTTTCTCTTTATCTTTTTCCCAACTACAAAGAGTTATCTGGAACACAGCTGCCTACCTGGAAGCTATTTCTCTTACAGCTAACATAGCTATAAATTTTAATAACTAAGAAGCTGTTGAAAGATACAGATTTTGCTCTTGCCTGTCTTGTTGGTGAGGTTATACTGTACGCACTGTCAGATGCTGTCTTTGAGCAGGAAAACCATCTGGGCTGTCAATCTCCAGATAAGCAGCTATGCCTGTGTGAGACACTGTCAGCACGGGTTGAATAAACCCAAATGTACACTGAGATAGTAAGGCTAAGTTTAGCAATGATTGACTGTAGCATCCAGATTGAGACCCCTGAGAACCTGCATTAGCCTCAGACACAAAATGGTAAGTTAATTCAGGTGCCTGCGAGGAACCTTTCTGGGTATGAGGCACACACAGACGAACAGATTGCAGGGAGGGCTTTGTTTGTGCTTTTTTTAAGGAAGATGCAGATTAATTCTTCGTAGCTGAGAAAGACTTACTTGTGTGAGTAAGGACAGAATGATTTTGACACGCCCATAACTTAAGGAAAAGTGTACTGTAACCGGTAAAAGCCAGTCTGGAGTTAGCACCCCCATGCTCTAATATAGAACCTGTTTCCAGGTCTGAAGAGGACTTTCAAACAGTGGTGGAATGGGAAACACTATAAAACATGGTGTCATCCAGTAACAGGGGAAGGGAATCGTGTCACTGCAGACGTCACAAAATGAGGCTGCAGGTAGCTTCTCAGTAAAACTAGAGATCTCAGGCCATGTTAGAAAGGGTAATCTGATATACAGCGTTGATATATTTGACAGCTATCACTTGTGGGGTTCTTTCCCACAACCTGCATGAAAGCAAAGGAAGAAGCAAGTTCTAATAAAATGTCGATTAAGAAGGGAAAAGAAGGAGGTAGCCAGACACACTACTAGGCTGTATCTAAGAGAAATGACTTAAAACATAAGGAAAGCAACAACTTAGCCAGCTTGGCCGTTTCTGTAACTCAAAACCCAACCCTACACCCCTCTTCACCTGAGGAACTGCTAGCTCCTCTTCTCTCCAGCAGTCAGACAAGAAAGGGCCCAACTTTCCTAACATCCAGAAGACTATGGCTGTGCTCAAATCCACACAAACCACAACACCATTTCATAGAAAACATATCCCTGTCTCAGGTGAGGTGATTTGGAACACATTAACCTCATCGGTCCAGACCGATGGCAAGAAATGTCACTAATAAATGTCACTGTGAGCACAAAAAGCAGCAAATGCAAAGCAATCCTTTCATTTCTCAGAAACATAAGCGCACTAACTTATATGCAAACTCTGTGGAGTAGATGGCAGAATGGAGACCTACTTCAACTGCTGTGGCAAGCACCAAGACCAATTAGCTAGTACAGCTCTCAGAAAAATAAGGCACTGCTCCCCCGAAATGTGCATACAACAAGGCACATTAAGGTTTGTTCTCAGAAAAATCTTTGACCACTTCATTCTATAACACTAGTACCTAGCCAGACCAACCAAAAGATGTGATGTTATGGGCCACACCATCAGGATGTTTTCTTAGACAAACCAGAAAGCAGTTTTCTGTGTCTTAACACTGTTTTCCAGACAATCCCTAATAAACCAGCTCCTAGATACGCTAAATCCACATTTTCAGCTGCCCAATAACCTCCTCTGACATTGGTGTATGGTGCAGCCCACAGGAGAAATGTACATATGAATGCAGACGAGTTTTCCAAGTTTTAGTCCATCTCATCTCCCCAGAAAGGTTTAGTGTGGACTTCCAGTGTGGAACCTGGATTGTGTGCAAATCCATTGCAATCTCAGAAGCCACTTCTTTCTCCTCATACCCCCCCCAACTTTACCATCCTATGGAGGAATGGGGCTTAAACTAAGTCTCTGAACTACCAAATGCCCTCAGTGTGTCTCCTTCCACTTATACACGGGTAAGATTATTTGGCCCTTTGGTTTCCTTTGGAAAGGAACAGATCAGAGGCTACCTAGCACAGCCCAGTAATGCCTGAACAAGCTGAGATATGCCATTCTCTTTAGGGGAGGTTCACTGACTGTATTATAGATGTGCCAAACAAAAAAAAAAAAAAAAAGGAAAAAAAGGCTGTACTAAGTTTAGTTCAACTCAGATAAAAGGCAAGGAGAACCGTCATGAAAAAGACAGAATTTACCACACACTCTGCAAAATAGATCACTGCACTCTTCAGCTTTAAGCCTAAGGAAATGCTCTGGTATGTGAATAATGGGTGATTTTGGAGAAATATTTTAAGTGGAGCTACACTATTTTTCGAAGACACTGTCTCACAGGTGGAGTTCCATTTCACATACAGGAGCTCTGCTATCAGCTACTGAGGGACACAAAGAAAGTGAAATTCAAAAAGTCATCCTGAAAGTAAGTATGCACATAAACGAGATTAACATTAAGTTATTGACAACCTCCTATCCCTGGCCCAAAATAGAATTCACAGCTTGAGGTACAGACAAAATGGACACAAGAGGGCACCCCTAATATAGGGCCTACCTTGGCCCTCCCATCTTTGGTGTCCACAGGTAAAAAAAACCTGACTGCCTATTATAGGATCTCCTTATTCCACGGGAAAACAGGCTTCTTGTTTTCTTCTTCTTAGTTCAGAAGTACAAGACACAACCCCAAAAACATGCCACTCAATTCACGTAATTAAAGGACGTAGAGAATACAATCCGTTGACACATTTCCTAAGTATTTCTTTAACTTTGGCCATTAAACACCAGAAGTTCTCTCACAGCAATACACAGTACTCTCTGAAGTCCTGGCTGGCCACTGCACAGTCCAGTGCTTCTTAGTATTATATTACAAGCAAGACAAAAGATGTTACAGACTCTGATTAATAGACATGTAATGGAAACACATAATACTTCACAGACTTGGTGTCTGAAGGGCTCTGCAAACAGAAACCTTCAAGCATGACCAAATTACATCAAAGATTATAAAGAAAAATCATTTTTAGAATAAATATTAAATATAAGCCTTATAATTTTATTTGAACAGAACTATAAGATAACTACAGATACTTCATTTATTTGCAATGCTCTGTGTATGTTTGCAATGCAGTGCAGCACCTGTATTTGGTGTAAACTTCGGTGTAAACTGTGAGGGCCTTATTGGCACCTCACAGGATTACAGGCCATCCTAAACAGTGAAAAAATATAACATTTAACAATATTCTATGCCTAAGAAGTAATTGTAAGTGTTCTAGTAAGGGTGAAAATATATTCTGTGCAGTAGTCTTCCTTTCACCTTTCAGTTTACCTTCCTCTCACTTCTCAGGGTACAAGTAATTTAATTTTCAGATTGATTAAGCAAAGCAATTGAATTCAAACACTGACTTCAATGGCACTGCTTAAACGTATTCAGATGCCTTCAAGCTTGAAGGCCCAAAGCACTAAGAGGCAGTTCTTGTTATAAATAAATAAGTAGTACTTCAGCCCCAAACCTTACAATCACTCTGTCAGAACCCTTACAGGCAAACTGTCAGTATAAGGCATTATTTCTCACCTGTATCACTGCTCAGTAGTTAATCATTTTTCGAAGAGCATCATAGCATTTCCATTTGTCTGGGATGTAGAAAGGCTCGAAAATGTGAGGAAAAGGAGTGTCATAGCCACATACTCTTGAAATAGGAGCTTCTAAATTCAAAAAGCATTCCTCCTGTTAACAGAAATGCAGAATAAATGTTAGTGAGGACATTATTTTCAGGAGTCTTGCATCACAAATTGAGGTCAAATGAACTCTGCCAGGCTGACAGTCCTGGAAACTCAAATTTTCTATTTATATCACGGCATAAGTAGTCCAGAGCAGAACAGTGTTTCCTTTTGCCCAAAGGTCCGTATTAAAATAACAACTTGTATTAATGTTATTTTCATTTTCTACATGTGTGCTGCATTAAATCATAGGCAGGTTATACTTAGTACATCTGCTATACATCCAGACAAGGGCTGCCAAGAAACAAATATTTTAGGAACAAAGGAGTAAGTGTTTCTTTCCTGTACCACTTTTAAACATCTAGAAAAATTACATAATCTAAGCATGTTTATTATTTGTTGCACACCTGAACATCATATTCAAACTTCTTTAACCCTTTAGATTATTAAGACACTGAGAAGCACTAAGCAGTTATGGAAATCATGAATTTGAACTCAAGTGGATTTGCTTATCTCCAACCTTTGAGTCAAATCCATGCTCTACAGAAAACCCCACAACTTGTGTTCTATTCAGAGATCAGATTTTACAATGACTGTGAGAGTTTCATTAGTCGACCTAGTAGGGCACAAAATGTTACAAATACACCGTGCTAATCTGAAAGTAACCCATGGAAATATGTGTAACGTTAATGGCTTTAATAACAAAATAAATAATGGGATTTCAGTCTTCCTACTCTCAAGTACCAGAGTGATGGCACGGATCATGAAAATTCACAAGAACTAGATGCAGAAATAACTTCGCCAGATCAAACTGACGTCGATGCTAATTATCAGCTCCTTTTATCCCCATATCTTTAGCATATGTATTTGCTTTGCAGAGCAGACAAATGAAGAGACAAAACATATCTCCTCCTGGCCTCTCCTTTATGGACTGCAGCAACTGAGACATCCTGGCCAACTTCCCCTGTACTTGGCTCAGCAAAATGGAAGGTGAAGGATTATCTAACAGTCCTTTTCCACCAGGCCCACACGGAAAACAGTCAAAGAGCTGCAGCAAAGTGCTAAGTATTTTCTCAGACTGATGAACTGATGAATACACGTTGTCTTGCACTTCATGGCAGCCTAACTCTTACTGTTCCTTCTATTCATCACGATATTTGGCAGCGTAGAAGGTACTCATAACACACTGAGATTATAAACTTTTGCTCCAGCTACTACTTCGGTGCATTGTGAAGCAGCATGTTTCTGGAAGACAGACAGAAGTAAAGAGTCCAGGAGGTTTTGTGATTGCATAGTGTCAATACATTTAATAGTGAACTGGTTCACTTAGAAAACTTCAGAGTCTGAAAAGGTCTGAGGTAAAAATGTATGCAAACAATATAAAGATTTATTGGGTTTTTTAGTTTCATTTTCAGGCACTCCTTTGCTTTTCTTTGCAAAGTGAAAGATTCACATTAGTACAAAATGCTGGGAAGTGGAAAGTATTAAATCATTTACCTGTCCAGGAAAGAGATCTTGACATCTTACCCAAACCTGCTGGCAAGGATATTTTTGACAGTAATCATTCCTTGGTTCCCATGCTGTGACTGCCCAATAAGACAAGGCAGTAACTTTCAGACCACTCCAAAAGCAGCCTGCCTAGACCACCTGTGAGATTGCATTACACCAAAACATACAAGCATATTCTAGACCTGCAGACTTCCAGTCCTGCACTGCTGTCTCAGAGTACCCATCACAGGATGACTACCTAAGAGAGACCTTAGGTTTATGTCATAACGAGCTCTGTGATAACAGCTCATCCCAAATGAAGCTTGGAGAGAAAGTTTATTAGTTTCATTGAAAATATTCACTGCAATACTCCCCATGTATTGGGCATCCTTGCAGAAAGCAGCGCTGCACCTTCAGCAGCCCAAGCAGCAGACAGAGAAACGTTAGCCGCGCCTGGCAGGCGGGATGCTATACTCCCTGGAATGAGTCCCCAGCCTTAGCTGTAAATATAACTCTCAGCTGCTAGACCAAAGCCATCTAGGGTAGCTGCAAGCATGCATTTTTACTAATACTATTGCTAGTATATTTAATTCAGAATAAAAATTAAGTCGTAAGACTTTCCAAAACTCCACTTAATATTCTTTTTCCTCAGGGAGAACCCAAAGCAGCTGCTATAAGCACCCCTTCTGTGGTTTTAGAGCTCAGTTTGAGCATACATCCATTGCTTTGAAACCTGTACAGATTCCAGAGGGTCATGTGGATTCCCTTGCCTCAGTGAGGAACAGAGAGTGAAGCTGCAATGAGCAGAGGATTGTATTGTCAGATACCATCCCAGAACGACAACCCAAGAAACGCTGGGTTGAATGACAGCCCAAGGACTCTTTAGTCTCTGTGTGTATCTGTATACAAAAAATTACTCTTAATTTTCTGGAGGTAAGGGTGCGTCTTTGCAGATTTTTAACTAAATTATTGCACTGTAAAATACTTCAGAGACAGAATAACCAGACCCAAGCCATCAGTCAAATCCATGAGGGAAACTCTCTGCCTACACATTATCTGACTAAGGTCAACACAGTTTCACAAAGGTTCACAGCCAAGTGGCTCTGACTGTAATAGTGTCACACACAGAATTTCACATTGTAATAGTTTCTCATGGAAAATGTAATTTTCCTACTAAACTCAGAAAATATGTATAACAATACACTGAATAAACTGCTTACAGTTTTTAGAGTACCACCACAGAATTATAGAATGGTTGGGGTTGGAAGGGACCAACAAAGACCAACTAGTCCATCCTCCAATCATAAGATCATTTTATTTTTCACCTCAACTGCCATACCTAAAGTCACAGGTAAATCCTATACACCATGTGTGTATGTAATTATGCCGAGGACTGTTAGATTAATGACACATACATTTTACAGACAACAGCTTAGGACCAATGATGTGTTTGTTATGGAAGGTACTGGAGTAAGTTCCTCAATGTCAATGACCACAGTAACAACAGAAATGCTGCAGACCTAGCAAAAGGAAGATGACTCCGTTGACATTATTTAATTTACAGAGTTACCGAAAATATTTGCAAGAATATTGATAAGAGCAAATTGCAAAGAATAACAGCTTTTATGACTTATCTTTTTTACAGAGTGGAAATAAAATCATAACCCAGAAGGTGGAATATAAAGTTATGATTAGAATAAAGTATTTGAAAACAATCAAGAAAACAAACTTTTACTTTTCAATGTAGAGGTATTGTAAAGAGACAAGAGTCTTGATCTTGTTAAGAGCTTGACAAACATCTGACCTTGGCATCACAACTCTCATTCAAAATGTAATATAGCTAATGTTTTTATGACTTTCAGCGTGCTCACAGTAGGATAACTATATTTATTCACAGAATGACAGTGATGCTACTGCCACATGGCAAGTATTTGGCCCCAAAAAAATAAATTCATAAATTCACACATTTTACACATAAGCAGTCATAGAAAACAAGCTTAAGGAAAATTCTTAGTAAGATGATTGAGAGGGAAACCATGTCTTTTTTTATTCTTACAAACATGTAAGGTGGTTTGACAGAAGATACTACTACCTTACCAGCCGTTGTTTGGATACAACTAGGTACACAGCAAGTCTTTTGTGGGATGGAGGTCTTTGCTTGTAACGGTCTATAATTAGGTTTGGACTCAGTTCTGTTTAAACTACAAATAATGAAGTTTATCAATTCATGGGGCTTTCATTTATCTTTGGAATCATTTCTGATTTATGGGACAATATATTCAGTTGTGTCCTTTAAATTCAAATCAAACCAAACTTTTTCAGAGAAGATATAGAATATGAAACTGCCTGCTTGATGCCATTAACTCAGTAACTGTCATCTGAGCAAATGAGATTATATACTTCATTAGATGCCATTACATTCTGAAAAATCATATGAATACCATTTTTTTTTTAGATTTTAAAAAATTCAGGCAAAGCTTTAAATCATTGTTCTTCCTGCTTTCTAACTGCAGAGGTCAAAGTCTGGCCTCAGGTATTCAATATGACCTTTTTGAATCACCTTAATTTCCCTGACTGTCATTCAAAGCCTCCTGGATATTACATTGTTATATTCTATAAAGGCATTTTACTAGATGATCTTTAAGGTCCTTTCCAACCCAAACCATTCTATGATTCGATGATTCTGTGATTTTAATTGGGCACACTTCATCTCAACATTTTGTTTAATACACATTTAGGAAGACTTTTCAAAATGACTTAAGAGCACAGGTCCCACTAAAAATCTGTTCTCGAAATCCGTGGCAATCAGTCAAATGTATCACACACACCACTTCAAAACAATCATCTTAGGCCTTCATTTTTAGAACAGATGCTAAAACCAAGGACTTGCTAGATGCTGCATGATCGTATTTGAAATGCATTGTACTGGATACACTCCCTCTATTTTCCCAAATTATAATATTCCAGTATGCTAATATGGAAAACTTTATCCAAGTTGTTTGGTTACATGTTGCTAAATCGGGGCTCTGAATGTAAAACTCTTAAAAACATGTACAACTGAGAACTGCAGGCATTTACAGAGATCTACAATTGTACAAAAAAAAAAAAGATAAAATCAGAAAACAACTCCATTGTTGGGCATTACTAAAAGAAAACATTACTCATCCTTCTGAAGCATACAGAAAAAGAAAGCAATCTGGTCTGCCGTTCAGAGGAAGTGCGTTTAGGCATCTAGCCAGTAAGAAAATAGTTAAAGAGAGTTTGTTGCTCCAGACCTTCTTTCCTCTGAAGTGAATCTCTATCATTCTGTATTCATAGTAAACAAATTTCTATATGCAAACACTTTGATAAGTACCAGTAAAGGAGACTCTTTCATGTGTAGCTCACGAGACAGACAATTCTGAACTGACACTTTTCCCCTTAATTATCCTATTTTGGTCTTAGTCTCTTTTCTTCCAAATCTTTTGGATCTATTTAATTTCTTCCCTCTGACTGACATGGATTAGAATCAGTAAAAAGGAAATATTTAATTATTTTTTTTTAAATTTTTAAATTTTACTACACTGTAGAATAATCCCTAAGGTGAGAAAACATTCCTTTCAAAATAAATTCTTTCTGCAGCATTTCATGTCCAAGGGTTCTCTCCCATGTCATTCTTATTTTGCAACACTACAAAAACCTCAAGTGCTACAAGAGTATCACATGACCTCGGACTTGCTATATGAGAACACTGATTTTACAAGTCCTTTTCTCAGTACAGGAATTTAATTTCTCTAGGATGAGAAACAAAAGTCGATTTTAAAGACTAATATGGAAAGGTGGAGTTTGATAGAAATGTTAATATTATAATGACACGAAGACTAAGCATAAGGTTAAGGTCCATTACACAAGGCAAACTGTAGGAACATTTTTCATGCAATACTACTTTTTCTGCTGACAATAACTACAAAATTTAGACCCAGGAACTCAGTGACTAGTTGCAACGGTTTAATTCAGTTGTGGTTCCTGTCAATTAGAACTCTGAATTTTGCCATCTCATCTGTAGATTATAAAATTTAAAAGTCCACATATATATTTAAAGAACTTTTCAGAGAGAAAACTCTTATCACATTAGAGTTACACTTTCTGTTCTGATATTTTTATTCTGATTTATTTATGTTGTTGTCATAAATTTAAGTATGGGGCTCAGTTAAGAAAACTTATTCCATATCACTTTGTAGATGACTGCTATATTTATATTACCTATTACTTCCCTACACGGATTTTCAACTGTAAATTACCTACTACTGGAAGAATGAGATTAATCCTACTGTAGGTTAATAATGAGCGTCATAATCTCATTTACAACAAGAACTATTTTTTAAGTCAAAGTTTAGACAAAGATTTTCAAAAGATGCTTTCCAAAGAGGTAGCTGATCAAACACCATTTTATAAAAGGGTGATTTCATCCAACAAAGCTGACCATAAATACAGATGAAAGGTCTTTTTCTTTGGTTTCTGCTTAAAAAAAAAAAAGTCTAATTGGAACTGTTTACTTTCAATAACAGAAAGGTCAAGCATCTGCAGTTTTCCTATGTCTCAATCGTAGTACAGTACTTTCCTTGACAGCTGCAAGCACCAAATGCTACACATTTTAAAGATAATTTGCTTTGACAACATATATATGTTACATTCTTATAAACAGTTCATAAGTACTATACACCCATGAGATATTTTCAAGTTGAGACATATATATATATCTTTTTTTAGAGGGAATATTTTTTCCCAACAGCTTAGCCATTTTCATCTTAAAATACTTTTATAAATCTCTTCCTGATAGTTAAAATAGTGATACAATTTTTCCTCAGAGAACTCTGCAGTTATGTTGTAAACCTTTCACTTCTACCAGAGTTTTCTCCTTTTTAAGACTACTTTAAAACAATCCTTTTATACTTTAGCACAGCTTCTAATTATTCCTTTTATTTGTTACCAATTCTTTGAATTTACATAATTAATATTTTGTCAAATACAGAGAAATAGTTCATTGTTAAAATTATTTATCTTATGATTGCCAAACAGATAATATTTTTACTTACAAAATACATCAGCAATTAAAAAATAAAGCAGCACATAGGGGGAAAAAGGTCTTTTTCTGTTTAACTGGCTTGTTACCATTAAAAAGCAATTAATGGTAAATACTGTCTTTATAGAGCTGAGTCAGATAAAACAATATTTACAGATGAAGTCAAATTTACTGTATAAGAGATAAAGTACTGTAACATAAAATGAACAAAATTATTTCCAAATAATTCCTATCCCTCTTAAACCAGTCATGCTAAAACAAGAATTTACTTCGGCTATTTTTAATGACGAGCACTGAAGCTATTACAGTGAATACATTTCTGACCACAGTACTTTTAGAATCCAGACATACACAACATAATGCAACATTTTAAGAGTAATACTTAATGCTGTTTTAATACTCAAATACTTTTTAATGTTTTCATAAATGACTTGTATGTAAGACTGGAAGGTGTGAGGAAGTTTGCAGATGACACCAAATTGGGAGGAGCTGTGGACTCCATTGAGGGTTGTGAGACCTTGCAGAGAGACCTGGACAGATTAGAGAACTGGGCAATCACCAACCGCATGAAGTTTAAAAAGAGCAAGTGACGGATTCTGCACCTGGGAAGGGGCAACCCTGGCTGTACACACAGACTGGGGGATGAGAAGCTAGAAAGCAGCCATGCTGAGAGGGACTTG
>VWZZ01002859.1:186865-269989 GCA_013399095.1 Psophia crepitans
TCACCGAGAGGGTGGTTGGGCCCTGGAACAGGCTCCCCAGGGAAGAGGTCACCACATCGAGCTTGGCTGAGTTCCAGAAGCACCTGGACAACACTCTCAGTCATCTGCTCTGATTGGGCTGGTCCTGTGTGGAGCCAGGAGTTGGATTCGATGATCCTTATGGGTCCCTTTGAACTCGGGAGATTCTATGATACTATGATTCTACTTTAATACTTAAAGCTTTGTTTAATTCTTATGAATGAGATGTTGCGCTACAATACTCATCTCAAATTTAAAAAAAAAAAATTATATATGAATTCTCTGTACTAATATCTTTACTAGAAAAGAAAGGGAGTGTATGTGTGCTTTAAATGTTGTCTTCATTAAAAGAAACATGTAGGATTGAGTAGGGGGAGGAGGGTGACAGTTAATATGAATTCCCTGTATATGACATACACACTGGTTTAGAAACTCATTTTTACTATATTCCATAAACCTAAAAGCTTTCCTAATAAATGTTCAAGGAACAAAAATATTTTTAAATCACAAGCAATGTAAAATTAAAATAATACAAATGGAAGTAACCTAGTCTTGTAAGAATGCAAACATTGCTATGTTCTAAATAAAGTACTTTCTAAACAGCTCTCTTCAGGCAGGACAGAACTTTTGGTGCTTTGGCCATAACTGCAAGAGGTTGTGACTGTTAGGTCACTATAGGAACTATGAGGTAGCTCTGCACCAGCAGCAGCCCTGCAAGCCAATGCTGTTAGTTTGGCCTCTTTTTCTGCTGTGTGGAAGTAAGGAATTCGCAAGTTGATTAAAATACTACATTAATGCTTTCTGAAAAAAGTACCTAGAGCATCGCGTATGTTTTTTTTCCGTAATCCTGGATACGCTGCTGACTTTCACTGCAGATATGTATTTGCATGTTTTCTTCCTGGCACATCATTAGCTGATGAAAGTAATGACACTGAAAGGATGTTTTAACTCAAGTCACTGAAAAACGTTTATGTTGCATATTTTTCCAGAGCACTTGCCATTTCTTTATATTAAAAAATAACCATTTTATTCTCTTAAGGTCATCACTTCCATTTCACAGAAAGTAGTGTGCATAACTAGACAAGTAAAACAAACTAGGATAATGTTGTCTTCGTTGTCACGTGTACCTCTGGGAATTGTAAACACTCTGAAAGAGGGTTTGACCAGAAATTCAGGACAGACTCCTCATTATGAGCTGGATTACTTTTTCAAAATCTACATGTATTATTTTTGGGGAGTAATACCTTTTGTACTTCACTTACACTGCAATGTAAATATAAATACATTAGCAACAAAAGGAGGGCTAAGGAGGATCTCCATTCTTTATTGGATGCAGAGGGAAACAGTGACAAAGGATGAGGAAAAAGAAAAGGCTGAGGTACTTCATGTCTTCTTTGACTCAGTCTTGAGCAGTAAGACCAGTTGCTCTCTGGGTACCCAGCCCTCTGAGCTGGAAGACACGGAGCAGAGCAAAGCCTCCATAATCCAAGGGGAAATGGTTAATGAACTGCTACAGCACTTAGACACACACAAGTCTACGGGGCCAGATGGGATCCACCCATGGGTACTGAGGGAGCTGGCGGAAGTGCTCACCAAGCCACTTCCCATCATTTGTCAGCAGTCCCGGCTAACTGGGCAGGTCACAGTTGACTGGAAGTTACCCAGCGTGACGCCCATCTACAAGAAGGGGCAGAAGGAGGATCCATGAAATTACAGGCCTGTGAGTATGATCTCGGTGCAAGGGAAGGCTGTGGAGCAGATCATCTTGAGTGCACAGGACAAGCAGGTGATCAGGCCCAGTCAGCATGAGTTTATGAAAGACAGGTCCTGCTTGACTAACCTGATCTCCTTCTTGAGAAGATGACCCACTTAGTGGATAAGAGAAAGGCTCTGGATGTTGTCTACCTGGACTTCAGTAAAGCTTTTGACACCATTTCCCACAGCACTCTCCTGGAGAAACAGCCTGCTTACAGCTTGGATGGGCGCACATTTCACTGAGTAAAAGACAGCTGGATAGCTGGGCCCAAAGGGTTGTGGTGAACGGATTTAAATCCAGTTGGCGGACAGTCACAAGTGCTGTTCTCCAGAGCTCAGTACCGGGATCAGATCTCTTTAATGTCTTCATCAATGATCTGGTTGAGGGGTACAAGTGCACCCTCAGTGAGTATCCTCAGTGAGTTTGCAGATAACACCAAGTTGTGTGGGAGTGTTGATCTGCTTGAGGGTAAGAAGGCTTTACAGAGGGATCTGGACAGGTTGGATTGATGGGCTGAGGCCAACTGTATGAGGTTCAACAAGGCTCAGTGCCAGGTCCTGCACTTGGGTCACAACAACCCCATGCAATGTTACAAGCTTGGGGAAGAGTGGCTGGAAAGCTGGCTGGTGGAAAAGGACCTGAGGGTGTTAGTCAACAGATGGCTGAGTATGAGCCAACAGTGTTCCCAGGTGGTAAAGAAGTCCAACAGCACCCTGACTTGTATCAGAAATAGTGTGGCCAGCAGGACTAGGGAAGTGGTCATCCCCCTCTACTCAGCACTGGTGATGCTGCACCTCGAGTACTGTGTTCAGTTTAGGGCTCCTCACAATAAGACAGACATTGAGATGTTGGAGCATGTCCAAAAAAAAACAACGAATCCGGTGAAGGGTCTAGAGCACAAGTCCTGTCAGGAGTAGCAAAGAGAACTGGGGTTGTTTAGTCTGGAGAAAAGGAGGCTAAGGGAACAACTTAACGTTTTCTACAGATACCTGAAAGGAGGTTGTAGGCAGGTGGGTGTCGGTCTCTTTTCCCAAGTAACAAGCAATTTGACAAGAGGAATCGGGTTCAAGTTGTGCCAGGGGAGGTTTAGATTGGATATTAGGAAAAATTTCTTCACTGAAAGGGTTGTCAATCATTGGAACAGGCAGCCCAGGGAAGTGGTTGAGCCACCATTCCTGGAGGGATTTAAAAGACTTGTAGATGTGGCGCTTAGGGACATGGGTTAGTGGTGGGCTTGGCAGTGCTGGGTTAACAGTTGGACTTTTCCAACATAAACGATTCTCTGATTCTATCAACTGCTTACAGGCAGAATAACATTACTGCTTATGAAATATTCACAGTGAATTTAAAAGGTTCTGCAATTTCCACGAGGAAGAATTGAAAGTAACTTCTCCAGCTTGAATAACTTAAGACAACACAACATCAGCTATCTGAGCAATGGCTGCCTGATGCAGTTAACTTCTCATTCATAAATGAGTTTGAAGATTGCCATCAAATTTAATTTCAGCTAGCTTCACAAATGAACAGATGATCTTTAATAACCCCATGCAAGACAGATATTGTTTGCTAAATTCTCTTTATCAAGTTTACAACACAACCACTCCAACGAACATTCACAGTAACAGCATTAACTTTAAACTGATGGGATTAGAGTCTTGGTCAGTGGCTTAGTTGTCTTGGTGGTAGAACTGCACAAAAAAAAACAAACGAAAAAACCCACCCCACTTCTGTTTATCAAACAGGTTATTCTTCCCACAAGAGGAGACAAATGAATAAAAAATACTCCTCATTTCTTCCCATCCCATCCTATGTTGTATGCAAAAAGGCTAAGACTATCCACGAAAATTTTAAACAATTTAAATTCAACCTGATGGAAATTAGGACTATATTTTGAATATATTCAATTCAGAATGACACACTGACAGAAATCAAGTACAAGGCCAGGTTGGATGGGGCTTTGGGCAATCTGGTCTAGTGTAGGGTCTCCCTGCCCATAGTGGGGGAGGGGTTGGAACTAGATGATCCTTGTGGTCCCTTCCAACCCAAACCATTCTATGACTCTGTGATCCTATAATTCTTCCCAGTAAATTTATAATTTGCATTGTTTAGGGCATGAGGTGCAGCAGCCAGCATGATTCTTCTCTACAAAATAAATGGCACAAGACAGATATGCTTGAAAGGATGTAAGAGGACTTCCCAGTTGCTAGAATATGCTTAGATGAACCATAACAATGCTCTTCAGCAAGTAGAGTTTTTTTGATGTTTAATTGTAATCCACTAGATGATCAGTTCCGATCTTTTTACTACAAGTACTAGAAATACTAGTTTTTCCTTGGCAATTATTAGTACACCGTATCTGAAACAATCTAAGGGCTTTCCTACAAATTACATATGCTATACATTGTATACCCAAAATAAGACAAAATTCTTCAAAGAGAAGTTATTTATTCTGTAGAGTAGCAAACAACCTTCCAGTACGTTCACAACAAATTATGTTATTCTACAGGAAATTCCAAATTTCCTCTGTACTTTCTTGAAGTGGCAATTAAGAATATTTGCACTGGGACCCACACATTTTCTAAAAGTATCCCCTAAGCCCCACAGACAGAATTACTTCCCAGGCCCACGAGTGTCTGAAGATACTTGCTTTATTTTGCTACTTGGCAATACTAACTCATCTGTTAAGTCAACGACCCTGCAAACTGTTACACATACATTAACACAGGTAAATAATCCAAGTTAAATCAATAGAGCTAAAGTGCCTGCATAAAATTATTCTTACGTGAAATGTCTGCAGCAAGTCATTTTTCTGCATGAATGAGCAATATAATAAATATTTGTTAAGCTTTTAAAATGAGGATCATCCTCCTCCTAATTACATCCTACACCTTTTAATCACCAAGCTAGCAATATCCTACCAATATAATCAGATTTTGTCCTTTTAGATCACCATTTATCACCTACCACTCTAATTACTTATTTAAGTATTTTGCAAAAACATCTCCTGGTTAAACTCAGCATGCCAGAAGTGACTGGAAGGATTTGCTGCTAAGAGTTTTAATAGCCAGTGAGTGGTATTCTTATTTTTACAGCTGTTTAGGCAGCTGGGAGCTTCTTGCAAAGACAGCCTTGTCAATCTACGTATGCGGCACAGTAAAATCCTCATAGAAGTACTTCACTCAACACACACAAATGAAATTCAAAGGAAATGCAATTTCAACGGCTGTTATTAAACAATTTAAAACAGCGTATTTCTCGTTTTATACCAAAACATTTGTATTTTGGAACAGCACAGTGAAAATGACACTGCCACTCTGACTGGCACCCAACATCCCTCCAGTGCAAACCCAGAGCTTGGCCAGGCAGCCAAGGGAGAGACAAGTACAAAGGAAATATCTTGTCCACCCATGAAAAGGCTGGGGCTTACCTAGTATTTTTCCACAGCATTTTTTAACAATTTCGTCTTTGTAAAGTGGACTCAGAGCAGGGGGTGTGAAATATTAGATTGCTTGAAACTGATGTATAAGGAATTTATAGTGTATTCTTTAAAGCAAGCCGCCATTCTACTTACTTATTTAACTTATAGGAAGCTGCTTAATGATTCAAACGCACAGGCAGAAGAATTCTAGTGCAAAGCTTCAGCTCGCATATTAAATATCCTCTCACATACTAGCAGAAGTAACTGGTAGGAAAGCTGAATGGTAAATATAGAGAAGTCATTTTTATTCTATAGAAAACCTGTAAAAAATCGAATGGAGAGAAATGCAAAGAGGTTTTACAGGAAATATAAGGGCCTATGAAAAAAATTACTCAGAAAAACTGAATGAACCATACTGGAGACTGAGATCTTGGGTACAGGCAGACTTAAAAAGCATGAAAGAATTATTTTGTCATACAAACTTCCATTTTTTACACCAAGTTAGGCCCAACTTTCTTAAAATAATTAGCTTTTCTTATTTGCTAGAGATGCATTTTTTTATAGGTTAGATCATCTTTCACTACGTTCCCTAAATCACTCTTCAAAGAAACCGGCCATATTGCTATTCTACTGTAAAGAAAAACTGCCAACAAAACAAACCAACAAAAAACCCCAACAAAATCACCCCTCTAAGAAAATAAAAACTTAATACTTTATTAATTTTTCCAGCTAATATGTTAATGTAACTGTTATAAAAGACCAATAAATGTGCTGCAAATGAAACACTTTCATTTTAAAATGTTTAATAAAACTACCTAAACAGTTAGCATTACCTCTCTTAATTTGAAGATCAGAAATAATATATTTCAGATGCTGCAAAATTTTAGTTTACCTTTATCCCAGAATTAACAATTCAAAATGACTGGTGAAGTACCAATGAGTTGCAGGTATAAAAACAAATGCATGGGACCTGTGAATTATCCAGCAACATTTAAGAACAGAAATACAGATAACATAATTAATTATTTTTATACAATAGAGAACCATAATGGCAGAGGTTAACTACATTCTAGGAGTCTCACTGAAGCTTTTATTGGATTGAGCCCAAGTATTTAACTTGGTCTGTGTTTTAGAACTGACTGTTTAAATAAATTTCATGCTTACAATGATTATGTGAACTTTACTTTTACACTAAATCAATTATGAAATTTTAATTTTCACTCCACAATGAACTTTCAGCTTTACAGCCAAAACTATAAATCTTTTACATAACCTAATCTATCTCTTCTGCCAATGTTATGAATTGTATAGCGATTTTCTTAATGAAAAAACAGAGTAAAAAGTAAAATACCTACACAGCTGCCTCAGTTACCATGAAGCACCTGGCATAATTTTCTTCTTTTCAGTTACAAACAGTTAGCACTCAAAGTACAGTTTCCATGAATGAAATGTAAAAATAATTTATTGGCAATATTGCAAAAAGGAAATTGCAACTCTGTTCAAGCTGATATTTTCTTTTCCCCCTATATGACTGCTAAACAGTAAAAATCAAAATGTTTCCCTCATGTAGGTATGTTGGGAAGTTCTTTCTCAGTTTATTCAGTAAGTAAAATTTTTGCTGAGATTAATCTATCAACACAAGCTGCATCCTACAGGAGTGGGGATCACTAACAAATGGCATTCAATATCACCAATGTAAAATAAAACTACCATACAAATGGAGATTATTTTACTATTCACAAGATCTGATTCTGTGAAGCTAATTAGCAAACAGCCATCCTAATCTCCATCCACAGCTATTATATTAAAGCAGAATTGTTCAGGAATTAATGCTCTCTATGTCTGCTCATTTTTTCAATATTTAACATACTTTTGAAGCACATCGGGCTTCTTGTTTCACCCTGTATCCAGTACTGTAATTATCCAGTAGCATAAACTCTAGCCATGTGCAATCACAGAGACCGAGATATATCATATGAAAGAGGAAACATAAAGAGTCACCAAAAAGCAGAATTCTGTGGAAGTCTGAGCTTTTATTTAGGTTCATTTCCTTTGCTGGTGGCCAAACCCACCATTGGTCAAATCAGATTTCCCATCACATAAAGTCACTACTGATGGCAGAAGTCAGGGATTAGGTGCACTGACACTGATGTGCTCTTACAGCTGTGCAACTACAAAACCAAACCACATTTTTGATGGTTGACCAGTCAGGGAAGTTTCTGCACTCACCAGCCCATGCATCTGATTTCCTCTCAATAAATAAGACCACCAGGCCGTGCACAGCTAAAGCTTTTCTTTCCTGAACTTCTGAGAAAGTGTAAGGACACAAGACTTTACCAAGTCTCAGAATCAAAGTCCAGTCTCTGTCACCACTGAAGGCCACAGTCTCTACCATAAATTGATCATATTTGACTGTATTGTACCATACTGTGGTGATACTGCAGTTACCAGGGGTTTTTTTTACCCCCCTCCTTCTCTACAATAGGTGATCTTAAACCCCTTTTTCTAATTTAAAGCCATTCATTTCAAGTTCATTTGTATATTATTTTATCCCCAGTATCACTTTAGTAAAATAGGTCCTTTTCTGCTGGTTACCTCTGCTCATTTCCCCAGTAAATTTATCAACAGGACTTACATTCCTGTAGACTTCATTTTGATGGTGGGAAGAAGGCAGGCACCGGTAAGCTATTTTCATACAGCAAGCTCTCCACAGCTTCTGATTACCCTAGCAGCTCCTCATTCACATCATCTGGTTTCAATGCATTTTTCTTTAAACTAGTCGACCACACGTATATACAATACTCCACCTGAGATCCTACCATTATGTTCTACAACAAAGTAAGCTCTTACTACTTCTACTGTAAGGCCCTCTCCAAACACAATTGTCTTTTTATCCATCTGCATGATGTTGGTGGTACACAACTGAGCAGAAGGTAACTGATAGACTAGGTCGTCTTCTTTTGCCCAACTAATAAGCTATAAGCCTATGGAAAATAAAAAAAAGGTTACTAGTTCCTAGCTATGTAATCTTGTATTTTACCCTATTAGAATGCCCTCTGTTTCTGCTTCTGAGACCCTCAACATCATCCAGGTTCATTACAGGATTCTAATTTTCACTGTATCAACAATAGACCAATCTTTATGACTCACAAATTCTATTTTTTGCAGCTAAGAAACTAAAGAGAGTGTAAGATCTAACCAAGTCTGAAGAAACGCTACTAGCAGCCTCTTACAACTGGTAACAATTTTGAGAGCCCAACATACTACAATCTCCTTATCATACACCTTATGGTCATACTGTCAAGATTTTGTAATGTCAGTATCTGATCTGTCAGGTTAATCTGGCACAACATACATTTGCTGTATAAAGCCCAGCAAATGCAGTAACAAATTACATTTCAGAAAACATCAGCTTGACAAAAAAAAAAAAAGAAAACCAGAACACAATAAGTGAGGAAATGAGTACTTTATGCTGTTAGGAAGGAATTCAGAGCTATGAAGATGGAAAACCAGTGCTGGGAAAAAGCCAGCTGGTACAGAAGTTATTATGGGGCTTTTCCCACTGTATTTGGTGACTACATTAATTCTGGACTTTTCATGTGTCAGATGGTAGAAATAAAGCCAACCAATTCTGCTAACAACTATAACAAAGTATCCTGCAGACACGGGTTTATATCACTGATGATCCAGCTTTAAGTGTTCGACATCGTACTTTGTCTTGATCAAGACAAGAAACATGCTCTCAAATGGTTGGTTAAAAAACAAACAAAAAAAGCGCCACAGAAATAAAGCTCACATGTAACACATTATTTTCATGGTTTGTATCTGCCATGAATGCAGGGATACTCCAAAAATTATGGGTTTTGTTGGCTGCATAGTTTCCTATCCATCATAAAATCAGTATTATTTTGAATGCTCTACAAAAATAGAGGCTTAAGCAGCCTTCTCTAAACAGTGTATAATTTTTTAAGATATTTCTACTTATTTTACTGGTCACCACAAATTATATAGGGAAAGAAAAGCTTAGCTTTTTGTGGTTAATAAACAACTTCAGCCTAGAAGACCCTTTGACCAAAGCAAGCAATGGTTGAAGTTTACTGTAGCATGCTGACCAAAGCATGCTGAAATTCAAGTTGCTGCTTTGCAGTTTTCTTATTGCGCACAATGGTTTCCAACAGCCAAACATCTCTGGAAGGCTTTCTTACTTATTTGATATAACATTTCTAAATGATTACTGTTTGCATATTAAACCAGCTGTTTTCAAGACTTCTTTCTTTCCTTCTGATTTCCCTCCCTCCCCTCCAAAAAAGGGAATATGAAATATGTATCTGAATTTCTCAGCTCTAATCAGTGTTTAAATACTCTTCTCTGTGCTGTTACATGTCATGTTAAGTTTGTCAGCTTCTCTGAGAACAGAAACAAAACCATTAAGACAGGATTTTTTCCTTTACTCTGGGACTTTCCTTCGGGATGGGTCATTCCAGAGGGTGTGAGTGGTTTTAAGTAACTAAACTGCAGAATATTACTATGGTAATGGACAACTAATAAACCTGAACAACAGGGGAATAAAGCCATAAGCTGTTTAAAATTAACAAAGTAAATTCTTTTGGGAGTGAATTGACTTAACTGTAAAACCTCAAAATATTTCATATAGAAACCAAAAGCCAATCAAAACATTAATACTACTCTTAAAAATACATATAAAAGCTATGGTGGTTTAGAGTACAGTTTGCAAGACAATCCAATCTACCTTGCAGACCGACTGCTAACACTGCAAAACAGCTGAGCAGCTTTGAGGTGAATAATCTCAACTGCCATATATCTACATTGACAGATGAGAGGCCAGATGTCCCAAGTTATTTATGTTCTTGTAAGGGAGACAGTTATGTTAGGAGATGTTCAAAGGGATCTTTAATTCTCAGTCGCTGCTAAAAAGTTTCAAATCATTCCATGGGGAGATTCCTCTAAAATGAAATGTGCCACGCTTTGAAGATGTTGACTCTGACTAGAAAGAAGGCCTGGAATGAATGGATTAGAGATGTAATTTTTAGATTAATCCTACCTGAGTAATTATGAAGAAAAATTCAAATCCATGCCACCTCATTGCAGTGGCTGTCTTTACACAGGTAATTGCAGAGATGAGACAACTGCTCAAAGTTAAATTGAATTATTGTGGAAGCTATTTAATACCAATCTGGACCAATATAAAAACTGTAGTACCTAGTGAGAGTGTCCATCCATGACAGAGACAGTATAACTTTAAAAATCCATCCGTATTTCCCTCTCTTTTCAGTCTTTACGAAGTGCCAAAGGTGGGACATAAAATACAGGACAATATATGCTGTCAGTACACAGATGGTGACAGGTCTTCAGATCTTCCAAGTTTCTTGACTACCTCCTGGAATTCAAAGTTGGTACAATATCCAGCTTTAAAGGTGAATGAAGATTGCAGGTAATCAAATACATTATAAAATAAAACAAAATGCCATTCATTAGGTGACTTGATAACTTCTGAAGATGCTCTTATAAATTGTTTTTCAGTATGTTTTAGATTACCCATTGGCTTCTCATATGAGGTTACTCATGGAAATTACCATTTCCTAAGAACAGAATCCTGTTAGACACTACTTCTTAACCTTCTATGAGTAATGAATGTATGCAAATATATAAACTGATAAGGAAGGAGTCTAACAGAATACACTGATCCACACTCATACCACTGCACTCCTAAACCTGTATATAGTTATATGTAGTACTTAGAAACAGATGTTTCCCTCCAGCTGCTCAAAACTCCGTATTAAAATGGGAGATCAGATCTTCCTGCTCAAAGCTAAATCAGAGATCTGGTCTTGGAAATGCAACCCTGATGACGTAATTTCGGTTTTGAATAGCACTGGATTGCTGCTTCTGTATTACTTAGCAGCTTCCTTCCTCATCTGAACCATTCTCAAGACATTCTGAGGATAAATTGTTTACCTGAAGCATTCTGAAAAAATGGGAACAATTTGCTGACTCAACACATAGCACTATATGGTGTTACAACTGCTATTTTCAGAGACATTTTCTCTCCTTTCACTTCAGTCCTTTCAGACTGAATAGAGCAAAACCCCATCAATATATTTATTAGCACATTATCACATGAATTCCATCAACCATCTACATATATTGCAGTTGACTCAGACATATGCGTATACTGCGGACTTGATCTTGACACCTAAAGTTCACACAATATTCGACGTTAGCTTTTTACATTCAGTATTTCTTATTCTCAGCCAATGAGCACTCACAAATATCAGGTTCACCCATCTAATCACAGCAGAACAGAGGAAGAAATTAGGTCACAACAAGATGTAGCAGCTGCACAGGACATACCAAAGCACATTTTTCAAGATTCTTGCTACGATGACACTGAAGTCTTGCATCACTATGCTAGTGAAAGGAGTATCCTTGTGCAGCATATCCTTTGCAAAAATTTTGGTTTATTTTTAACTTCCCATTGGTAGTAAAATGTAGACTCGGTGACATATACTACTGAATATTTTATTTGTCAGTCTGTTGCAGGGAGAAAAAAAAATCCATGATCAATGTAGTTTTGCAGATAACAATTATGTTTTGCTGTGTAAGGGATAATTCTCTCATTACAAAAAAAGAAACACAATTCATGGTTTTCTTAGCCTACATAAAGATGGTACCACCAAGTTTTATACATAAATTTAGAAATGCTCATAAGTCCAAGTTATGACAGAGATGAACGGCCAGGTATGCATGGGGACCGTGGCCGCTAGCACCAAAGTCTGGCACCTGCGAGCAGCGGGACAGCACGAGTGAGGTGCTGGACTTTTGGCCTGAGAGTCCTGGGCCAGCAGAGACCTCCGTGTTGGGGAGGAAAATTGAAAGCAAGTGATGTGTGAGATAATTTGAGTAGGGAAAAGATCAAATCTCCTTTGTTCTTATACAAGCCCCAGTACCCAGATCCACTACGGGTGGTTGTTTGCTCTGGCTACCCCCTTACAGATTTTTCCTGCCCTCCCTGCAGCGGAAGCACAGTGAGTCAGAGAAACAGTGGGAGTGAGGGACCTCCTGAAAGTTAACCTCATACTTCCACAGTGAGTTTTAAACCAGCATCATAATGGTAGATCATGTAAAATTAAACACACATTTAAGTTACATTTCTGATCTAGAAACATGAGCCACAGGTACAAACAGAAGAACAAACCAGACCAAGATTAAAACCAAAGGTCCTGAATTCTGGGAACCCAGGTTCAAAATGGTTTCAGGGACCTTTAAGGAAACATTACACAGATTGTCCATCTCCAGAGCACCTGGCACGTCTGAGAGGCAGATGCAAACTAGAGAAACAGCCCAGAGAAGAAACTCAAACTTTCAATCAAGATCTTCAAGTTTGTCAGAAATTCCTCCAGGAAAGACAGAACTAGTCCCTGACAAACCACCTGGTAAAACTGCAAAAAGATTTGACACTGGCATTCGCTCACAGAACAATGTTTTGTCAAAAATTCCACAGCCAGTCCAAAAACAGAGGCACTTTATCTTTTTTTTGCGAAAGGATGAAAACATTGCATGTAATTAGCTTCCTGCCTGACTGAAATAATAGGTTCGCACGGACTAAACACTAACAGTGGAACCGGATGGTCGTTCCAGGTCCTTGGTGATTTTTGTCTGTCCTCTTCTCTCCCTACCATTATCGCCTTGGGTCTAGCCATGACTCACAGACACAGTCAAATACACGAGTCTGCACATCTTTTACAGTTCATCTTAAAGAAAAATATTGAAACTATGTTAGGCAAAGAGACAGATCCATTACATTTCTGCTCGAGTGCTTCACAAATGAACTGCGGTGCTTGTTTCTCTTGAGTAACACCAGTCAATGCGAGCCACCCAGGGGGCCTTCCAGGATTTAATTACAGAAACTTGGGCTTGCAGATAACTTTTCTGTGACAATGCTGAACAGTATAAGTTTGACTGTATTCAGAGCAGCAGCCAATCTTAAAATACTTTAGGATTCATCCATCTCAGCTGTCCAACAAAAGCATGGAGCTTGCACATTATAATGCAGGATATAAAGAGTGGGTTTTTCTGCTGGGTTTTTTTTTCCCCTTAAGTTTTTGCAGGAACACCACGTGAGTTGTCTTTGGACTCATAAACCCGAAAGCTGTTTCTTGTATGCTTTTTGGATTTCACTGTTAGCAGTATTTCTGCCTCCCTGATGGAACATCTTAGGTCTGAGGTTTCATGATTCAAGGCAATTATATTATAAAAATTGAACGTTAAAACAATTCATTTACACATATGTTTATATTGCTCTGAAGATTTTACACACTGAGATCAGATATAAAATCACATGGAACTAGACTTGTGTTTCAGCTTCAGCTAACAGACAATTCACATTCAGTAATTGTTTCAAAATAGGATGACTGCACTTCATTTTACAGTCTGTGTATTTTTATAATTATAATATTATACCCTAATGTATTTTTTGCACTGAATTAATTACATTATTTGGCAAAAGTACAAATGTAACCCCATGAAGTTTTCCATCGTATTACTCAAAACTGTTCTTGATTGTAAAACCTATGAACAACCGTAGGAAGACAAATTTTTATTTTAGTTGTAAAAAAAAATTAAAAATTAAAAAAAATAAACATACAGAGTTCCAGGTACGGTACCATAATTAATATCATAATTTTTACTTATGGAAAACTTAGGTTTCAGGTTTACATTGTACTGGTCAGTAGGGTTTTTTTAATCAAAAAATTACATTTCTTTCTGAATAGCCAATATGAATAATATGTTTGACATTTTTCTGATCTTTAAAATTAAATTTAATAATCTGTTAAAAAGTAATAAATTATCAACAAATCAATTTGGCATAGAAAGAATATATTTAAAATTACGGTCTTGTATTTAAATTCTGTATTTATGTTCCATAATCTACTGTAAAATCTCATGCTGTGAAACAGGCATGAGACTGGCTTTCAGATTTTAAAGCTGTAGTGCTACCACAAACCAGAGCATATGGAAGCAATTAACTCAAATTGCAATAATTTATGCTGTGTTTATAGAAAATAAAGTTATAAAAATACTTATTTGAAACGGTGAGATTTTGCAAATATACTTGTTGTATACACAAAGAGAATTAGAGGTAATTTATTGTCTTTTAGCGTCAAGCTGTGCAAAGAAATATACTATCTGAGGTAATAACAAAAAACATACATTTTCTCTGGAATATATTTTGCAATTATTTATATAGAAAGACACCCTAATTTTTTTCATTCTTACTTTCACTAATTACCACTCTGAATCCTTTCTACTATGCAAACAAAAGTGCTGGCTCCAAATTGTGAAAAAAAGGTTAACATCGTGGAGAGATTAACAACTCCAGTCCTGTGACCTGTGAAACGCTTTCCATGTTTACTTAAAAATCTCACACCTCAGTGAGACACGACAGCAATAAACAACACAAAATGAGTTAGGTCTGACTTTTTTTTTTGTGAAAGAAACAGTACAAAACATGTTAATGCACTAAACTGCCTTATTTCTACTTATTTTACTGATCGAACGTGTTACAGCTCGCTAAACTGTGGATTTAAGGCAAGAAACGTTTCATTTGTAAAACAACTCCCCAGGTTGGTTTCGTGTCCTCGGGCAGAACTCCAGTTCAACTCCATGAGTACACTGGCCATACAAGAAGACAGGCATCCACACTGCCACATATTTGTATTTCTGAGATACATTGTCCAAAACTGTAAAAGCTAAGACAACTGATTTTGCTTTATACTTATTGTAATTCAACTGATTTGAATACAGCACCCGGTCTGCTTCAACCTCTGGTCTGGAAGTCAGCCCTGAGACAAGAGATGGTAGCGTGTCCCATTCGTCACAAGTTCGCTTCAATAAAATCAATTTTATGTGTCCTCTCTTCCAGGTTTATTCCTGAATTCATGTGGCAAACACCTTCTACAAATTCTCTAGGCAAGCAGCTTCCCGACCCAAAGCTCCCACCTCGCTCAGGACACATCACAAGAACGCAGTGCACTGTCGCGGTGACTGGTGAAGCTCCCCAGCGTGGAGCACCCCCAGCCGAGGGGCACCTCCCGCCTCTGCGAGGGGACAGAGCCCTCCTCTCCACCCAGCAGGCAGGGGTGGCACGGTGACCACCCTCCAACCTGAAGTCGCAAATCAAGCACTGCACCCCCAGTTTGGCAGGTTTAAGACACCTAAAAGCAAGTTTTGTTGCTCAGGAGCCACTGAACAAATTTGTGTTTCTGTATTACCCAGAGGGAAATGGCAGTAACCGCAGCTGAGTATTACCTGAAAGAATTTCAAAATGCATTTTGGACAGTAAAATATTTAATTTAAGACTGTTTTGTCCACAAAATATCTGAAATTGGTCCATTGGGGTGAGCAGTTTCTAACCTCAGTTGGCTATTTTAAAGCCAGCATCTGGTTTAAGCTGGTTGTCTGAAAGCTCCTCACCATTTCAGGAGAAGACAGCCACCCCCCGGGTCCCAGGGGCAAGGCAGTCCCCGGGAGCTCTGCGGCACCAAGACATCGGCTCTGCAGCTGCGGGGGGAGCTTACGGCAGTAAAACTTCTCAGCCCCTCCAGTTAATCTGGCCCAGGCAATTGTCCAGTCAAGCAACAATTAAATCAAAAATTAAGTCCCATTTTTATAAAAAAAATTAAATTATTCAAGGCGTAAAGAACACACAGAACTACATGCAGAGCGTACACGATTACCATGAGCCCTGGTCATCCTGGCGGTTGCTTACATAGTGAAGCGATATCTTTATTTTTCATACAATGCAATAAATCAATACACGCTGGTAGATGTCACCGTAAAGCATGTCTTAAATCAAGAGAGCCGCTGAGGAACAGCTAAAAACCGTCCAGCCAAAGAACTGCAAAGAAACAGTACTAAAAACTCCCACATGCCAAAAAGCACTGCAGCGTAAAAAGAAAGTATAAAAATACTTTTGTGCTATTGAAAGGCTCGACAGCTTATACCACTGTAACATACTTGACTATCAGCACGCTTATCTGCACAGCAGTGTCTTTAACTAATTTTGTTTATATCAAAGATCAAACCTTTTCCTGCTTCTCTACTGTCAGACACCGGCTCCAGTACTTCACCATTTTATGGCATCGCTCAGTGCCTAGATGAAATAAGTGAGTCTATCTTGGATTAACACTCAGTTTAAAACAAAGACCCGAGTTTTACAGCTGAAAATCCTAGTTTTCAACTCTCTTGCTATAAATATTTAGCACTTGTGAGCTGAGAAGAAATTTCCTCTCCTTCATATTCAAAGGTGAAGACTCGCAGGAGAAACACGAGTAATGGTTCGCTCACCATTTCCCAGCTACGGAATCAAAACCATCAGCGGTTCCAACCGGCTCAAGCGTTTTGCTCTGCAAAGTCTGCATCAGCTTTTCCAGCGAACTGAGGAGCCAGAGGCTACAGTACATGATCAAATCAAAGCACCGACGGCATTTCCAGAGCAAATTACTGCACATGTCTTGATTTTCAAAAATTCAGGTACAAAAGATCATTATTAAGTCTGTTGAATACTGCTCACTAGTAAAATCTGGCACACACATAGCAATTCGGATCTTAGGAACCTGAGCAGAAAATTAAGAGGAGCCTTTACAGTTTTAATCAAGTATGATTTATTCTTAATATTATTCTTCAGGAATTGTGTTTCTCAATGAAGAAAAAAAATATTTCAAAGTCCAGAAAAATGTCAACATAATTAAACAATTACAAGCATATGAAACAACTCTCCATAACAAAATATTTGTGAAAAACCCTAACTGACATGATATAATACCTCTCAACAATAGAATATATTTTTCAGATATAGTTTAAAAACAATCTGTGAATATTTTTATGTACATAATCCTCTCAGTCTACACAATTACCAAAGCTAGTAAGTCAAGGGCAGAGCCAGTTTCACTTCATAGCTTCAATCACACTTATTTATTTTGTTGTCCTTCATAAGCTTCTCCTCCATAATTAATGTCATCTGTCCTTTTCAAGACTATCATCTTGACTGTGTGTCCCCTCCTTTTCTCCTTATGAATCCTGAACTTTGAAAACACTTCTGAGTTCCCCCGAACTCTTTTGGACTCCATTCTCAACTCCAATACTATTTCTTTCCAGTAATATTAGTGAGAGAATTAGAGCACTTGCTTTGCACAGAAATTCAGATTTCTAAGTCACTGTTTCAGGATATCTGAAAACTCGGGCATCTGGCAAATGTACCAGGCTGATCAAGCTCATGTTGTTAAGGTATTTATTACTAATATCTAAAGACTTCAAGCTGTAGCTGCTTACTTTCATTTGGTAAAGTGTTATTTTGTTTACAGCGTTACACTAAACCAGCCAGATTTTTGACAGACCTATTTCATCTTCCTGTATTATAATTTCTGAATTTAATTCATTCTCAAAAACTTTTAATCCCCACATTTCTCAGCTGCATTGTGTAAAACACTACTGCTTACTCTTCATGAACGATTTCAAAACTGTCATTCTGAACGTAGCATAATGTTTGAAAGGGTACGCTGTCCCTTTTGTGAGAGTATTTCAAGGTTGGGATTTGAAAATTTAGTTTGATATCACTTACAAACCTCTTGCTGAATATTTGCTATTATAGGGTAAGGGGCTGCTTTTGCAGTGGTCTTCAGAAAAGAAGTTTATCTTTAGCCTGTAATTCCTCCGTGTCACAGACACCACTGCTAGGCGCTCCTACAAGCCGGTGAGCTGTAAGCATGTAAAACTAAGCCTTCTAGATACTTAGGAAACTGTATCTTGCTAGATTGTGCAGGGTGTAACTTTGTTGAAGACACTGTGATAGATTAGATAGTAATTTTCATTGGGTTTTGGTCCTATAAATACCTATTCCCACACTAATCATACGAGAGAGCATTTTTTCTCACTGAAATTTATAACTTTTATATCAAACTAGAGGTACGTAGATATATTCAAAGGTGTATATATATTTAAAGGGTAGCTGCTCCTTCTGCTTCATTTACATTTTATTTATAGGTTCCTCATGTTACAGCTCATGGCATACTACTATTAGATATTGCCCTCAGTGCAAAATTCTTAATCTTTTTAATCTCTACTTTTTAAAGCTAATCTCCTTTACACCTGGCCTTCAGAGATAAGCTATTAATATCAGCTCTAAATGCATTCTTTACCTTATTAAAAATATTTAGAGCATCCTAAGTATACAACTGCCCTTTCAAATAGCACAGTAGTCCTTCACTTGGCAACATTGTCTAGCCTGGAGATAAATTGTTTGACTCTAAATTGACAAACCTGAGTGTTTCCAAGTGCTAATTACAAATAATTTATTCACAGAATCACAGAATACCAGGTTGGAAGGGCTATCAAGGATCATCTGGTCCAACTTTTCTTGGCAAAAGTTCCATCTAGACAAAAGCACCATCTAGACAAGATGGCCCAGCACCCCATCCAGCTGAAATTTAAAGTGTCCCATGTTGGGGAATCCACCACATTATTCCCACAGATGACTGTTTTCATGGTGAAAAATTTTCCTCCTGTGTCCAATCGGAATTTCCCCAGGAGTAACTTGCACCTGTTACCCCTCGTCTTTTCTATGTGACTCCTTGTAAAAAAAGACTTCACCTTCTTTGTAGTCACCCTCTAAGTACTGGAACACCGTGATTTACTATTACCATGTCTCTTTTCAACAACAAAACTGAGCAAAATACTTCTGAAAACAATGTGCTGTCTTTTAAATGTTTATGAACTGTGAATAGATGACAGCACTTCTTAATCGAAATTAGTGATTTTCAGCATGTAAGTCTTACCAGACACAGAATTTGTAATCATTTTTTGTGAATCATGTGGTTTGGTCTGTGCTGTTTATTTACATCAGCTGCCTGTTATTTCTCCCCTCTAAAGGTGGAACTTCTTAACTTCAGCTTAAGTCAGGTATCTTAACTAACCTAGCATCAAAGTTCTTTAGATAGGAAATGTAAGATACAGCAGAGATTATACACTCTCTGCATATGTCAATCTGTTCTAGAAAAGGGTCAGCTATTCTCCATAAAAGTCTTTTCATCTGCTGTAACAAAAATTAGATGAGACAAATTTGACCTTAATCAATTAAAACTCTGACAATGTAGTTTGTATTAAGAAACCGACTACGCACAATACAGCTTTAAACTATCGGCTAATACTCCATCACAGAAGCAGCACATTTGCCTTTATAGAATGTTCACATTCAAGCACAGATATGTGTAGCGTTTGAATATCAAACAGTCACAAATGGAATGAATTCAACATTTGCTTTGAATGTGGTTAAACAATTTTATTTTGATTTTTTAAGTAATGCAAAATGAGCAAATACACCGATCACATCAACACATCTCTGAGCTGAACTATGAAGTTCATATACTGTCACTTGTAAGTGAAGCTAGCAAGCTTTGTACAACAACTGAAAGTTGAAAGGGCTTATTTCCAAATGTGGATGTTTTTATTGATTACATTGACGCCAAGTGGAAGTAAAGTACATGAGCAGTGGAGCTCACTTATACAGTAATTCAATACAACATAATTGTTGACGAGCATCCACCTAAAGCAGCAGTCTCAGCAAGATCAATTAGCTACTTGCCAATACTGCCAAGGTTTAGGGGACAAATCCTGCATTCTAAGTCACAGCACCTCTATGACTTCCAGAAATATTTTGTGCTGATTTCTGCAAAATCCCTTATGGAGCGCACTCACTTACTCTGCAATTCGATTTAAGACAATAACAGGTTTACTTGCAAGTTCAAACCGCTTCTCTAATTATTTTTTTATGGTCTGAGTTAAAAACAAATCAGTTTACCATTATAAGTTTTCCTTAGATCATTTACAAATATTTTCTTATAAATGAGACCATATGATTGCTTCCCTTCCAAGAACTTTTGAAAAAGCTGCTAAAATAAGTGAATAGTGCTGAATTTGAAAAAAAAGGCAAGAATGAAAATAAGAAAGGTACATTAAAAACAAAGAGGAAAAAAACATAATAAAAGCAAAGGTTTATGTAACACAGCCACATAACTTGACAGTGTGGAGATGTGAAGCGTTCTTCAGAACATCTAGCCCGCTGCCATATAAAGAACAAGCAATTCTGTTTCACCCAGATAGTTTCCAGCTATCCCAAATATAAATGGATTCAAATGCTAAAACTCTGCAGAAACTATTTGATGTCAACAAACAAGAGACAAAGTGAAAGCTGTTTGTCAACAGCAGCCAAGGTTCATCCAGCATCAAGGAACTGATCAGGAGAAATATGGACAAGTAATCGCAGGGAATAGATGAACACTGAGGGCTGCAACGCTGCGCTTTTGATGCTAATTATTCCCACACAAACACATCACAGGCTTCCAAACTTTCTAAACTAAAGCTCAGTTTTATCTAAATCAGCCAGCAATATACAAAACAGGAATCTAGGAGAGAAAATTTTCCTAATTTTCTTCAGAGAACTGTTCCATTTGTCCACTTTCTGAGACCAATTCCAGCTGCTGCAAAGGAATGCAACACAAAAAACCATCAGAGAAATCTGATGCTGAAGACCATGCATCCCTTCAGGATACAAAGCCCATTGGACTTCCAAAATAAATACCCTCCTTCTCTCAAAACCTATAAAATATTCAATTAGCTTATCTTTTCCAAATATCTCAAAATGTCATTGCTCAAACCTTAGAGATAAGTATGTCAGGAGAATGTTCAAACAAAACCCAAATTGACCTGTTTGATGATGACTGGGCTTGACAGACGAGAGGAGAGGTAAATTAGGCACTGAGAGATGTGAACACAATATGTAGAAAAAGCATTCCAGTCTCACATGGTCACTGCAGCTTTTCATATTGACACAATAACTGCTAGGCACTAGGGTTGTGGGTTGTTTGTTTTTTTCACAGAAATGCTATCATTAGTTTTTCTTTCTTTCCACCATAATATTCTAAATTAATTAGGAAAAATAGTTATGTAAGAACAGACTGGCCAATGCACTCCTGCCAATCCATTCCATTCAGGCCACTGGGTACTGCATAAACAAAATCCAGAACAACGTTTAAACTAAATCAGATGGCTGATTTATTTTTTTTTTTTGCTTAGGGGGACTCTCCGGTACCAGAAAAAGATTTATAATAGCTGATTTCTTTCCCAAAGCCAGTATGATTGCAGGAATAAGACACAGTAGGGACACGATCTGCATAGCAACATAATTCATTTTTAGGCAGGGCAAGAAGGAGGATCTACAGAAATGTGATTCTGCAACTGTAAGCCAGTCAGCCTAACCTCAAGTTCCTAGAAAGATGAAGCAAACTGTTCTCAATGCCATGTCCAAGAATGCCAAGGATCACAAGTGTGGGAATGGCCAACACAAATCTAAGAAGGGTAAATCTTGCCTCATCAACCTGATTGCCTTCTAAGATGAGATGTCACACTTAGTGGTCATGGAGAGAACAGCAGATACCATTTTACCAGGACTTTACCAAGGCTATCAACAGCCTCCTATAGTCTCCCTTTAGCCCTGGTGAAACACAGGTTGAAAAAGCAAGCACGGGTGGAAAAGTGGCTGGATCAGTCAGGCTGCAAGGGTGGCGCTCAGCAGGACAAAACCCAACTGGCAGCTGGTTACTAAACATGTTCCTCAGGGATCAACATTCATCAACATCTTTATTAGCAATCTTGCCGATGGGATGGAGCATGCTCCCAGCAAGATGGCAGGTGTTCACCAAACTACAGGGAAAGGACTGGTAAGCTGAAATGTGGAGCAGCTACTCAGTGACACCTCAGCAGATGGAGAAATGGAGTGACAAGCACCTCATGAAGCACAAGTCCTGCACCCAGGCTCCAAGCACCCTGTGCACCAGCACAAGCTGGGTGCCGCTGGCTGGAAAGCAGCTCTGTGGAAAAGAAGCCTGGAATCCTGCTGAGCAATGAGCTGCACACTGGGCAGCAGCAGGCACCTCCAGGAAAGGCAGTGAACGGCACACTGGGCTGTGTCAGTAAATCCATGATCAGCCTGGTTTTAAAGACTTTGCTTTCAATGTCTGTTTTCCATGGTTTTGGAAATCGTACTCCTTACATGACTTAAATGTAATCCTTATGGGTTAATACTACAATTGGTAGCAGTTTTCAGCTAATGACTTTTCCCCTCAGCTCCCACTGTCATTTCTTTCACACATTTAAACTTCTCATAGATTTCTATTATTAAAAAAAAAAATTTAAAAGGTAGGAAAAGAAAATGGATGCACTGAAGTCTGACAGATACATTTTTGTCTGATTTTTGGTTTGGGTTTTTTTTGCTTTGAAGGAACACTCTTGTGCTGAAGAATCATAACACATAACCCCTGTTCATACTGTATTAGTTCAAAAGAATAAAAGCCAAAAATAATTGGCATCGGCAAGGATTTCAGATTTAAAAAGAGTGAGCACAATACATTCCTTGTGTTATTCCTCTGTACTGTACTAGGCACTCTGTAATATTCCATCATTACAAAATGTGCTTGTGAAAGAATATAAAAATAGGCAAACAAAATAAAGACCAAAACACTCAAGCTCAGAACACACAGTGCACAAAGTACATTCCCATTGTATTTACCCAGTCATTAGCTATCTGTTTGCATTGTATATGGGGAAGTGCAAAGTAAACTAGAAAGCCTGCTTGCGTAGTCACTGACATCAGTATTGTAGGGTTATTAGACGCTGGACAACCTTTTGCAAAAAGCTTTTACGATTTGAAATCTTTCTAAAATAACAGATATGGATTTACTGTGAGAACTGAGATAGTTCTAAGCCCTCGTTGCTCTGCTTTCCCTAATTAACACTCTATGCTATGGTGGGCACAGTCCCAGGCGTTGCATGAGAGAGGTAGCAGAAGTTCGTGCCTTCTGCTGACAAAACACCCCTGAATTTCACAGTACAATAATTTAAAACTCATAATCACAGAAGATGATGTATTTCTCTGTTAATAAAGAGCCATTATTTGCCTTCCATGTTCACCCCCAAGGCACACAAAAATGTAAGGAAGGGTGGCCATGGCTGTGAAAATATCCTTGAGATCTGTTAATGATCTTCTAGAGAGCTGCAGCTCACGTTGCCAAGTGTGGGTGAGAAAGCAGGGAAAATGGTTCAATGGGCCTGAAGAAACAGCAGCACGAACACATCCTTTTCAGTCCCATAGAAACTATATAGGAATAATTCAATATGGTCTTCAGCACCAAACCCAGACATGACTCTAGCAGAAAAGCTACCCTAAACCTGTGGTTTATGCAAGCAAGACAATAAGAGAACAGTATGAAGGCAGCATGCTTGCACCCATCTTCCAAACATTAGTTTTCCTTATTATTTCTTGTTATCTAAAAAAAAAAAAAAAAGTTTTGTCAACATGTACGGGGGGAAAAAATCACCTATATAAGAAGCTTAATGCAAAACTTGGTGTGATTTTCCATGGTCTGTGTAAACCAGCAGTTCAGCATCATTCACATGACTTAACCCAATTGACATCTTAGGGAGAATGAAACCTTCCCAAAAAATTAAGAAGCCCTTTTACAGCTAAAAAATATTAAGAGGAGTTCTTCCATTTTGGAAATGTATCAAAACAGTATTTACTTCACTGTCTATTTTCAATCTTGAAAATTGCCAGTAAAATCTGCAGCCATGTTTCTCCATTCTTTTTTTCTTTCCGATTTGTGTACCCGAAGGTTGTAGGAAGCACAAAAGTTGCCACTTCATTCAGAGGAGAAAAAAAGGCAAGTTGCAATGTGATTGCTTTTAATCACTTCAGCTGTAAAGCCAAAATGCATAGTGATTTGAAAACTCTTTATATCGTCCATCTTCCTCCACTGCTTTGTGTTTTTAATATACTTCCTGTTAATAAATTATGGCAAAAAAGCGAACACAGATTAAATTATTTTGTAACTGACTGGAGAAAGCCACGATGAACATCTAAGCCTCCTAAGCAGTGGGGCCGCCTGGAATACAGCCAGGAATTTCCCTTTATGCCTTTGCATAAACTGTCAGTTACACAGAATGAAGCTATTGCACAATGCAGCTGTTTCGAAGGGAATTGTTAAGGCTCCAGCATCTGAAGCAGATGTAAATGATGGTTCTTAAAGAAAACCAAGGGGTTTCCTTCTTGCCTTCAACAGATGTCAAAGGGGGGGAGGGAGAAGATACCACTGTTAGGTTTTGTTCAACGTGATGCCACGATGCTCTACTGAAGGAAACATATTTGTAAGCTTAATATGCAGTGCGGCCCCATTCTAGCAACTTGTACCAGAGATCTGAGTTCTGACAGAAGACGGGTTTGGGGTGTTCTGATACTTTGAACAACCTTTTTTTGTCATGTCATTTGCAGCTGTTCGAGTTGTGTTTCCCCCCTCAGGAGGCAGATGCTGTATGCGATTCCTGTGGATATATTACACACGCAATGAATAAACTTAGAGCTATTTGAAGAGGCTTTGCTCCCTTTCTTTGTGATGAAGGGGAAAGTAAAAAGGAAATATATGTGTGTTTAACTCAGTCGCCACAACTGAGCAACTTGCCACTACCAAAACCATCTGTACATCCAGCAAACCATGAAACAACAGCCTTTCCTAATGTTTTTCCATGCTTTTAGAGCTTTTCAGTCTTCTTGATGGTTTCAGAGCAGCATTTTAAGCGCTTACTTTCACTGTGATCCTGGCTGTGATGTTACTGTTGTCACATTCAGTCAAGAACAGAAGTAACCCATGCATTGGCTCTTAGATACTGCACCATTTCCTTCAGCCCTGTTGTGAAACACTGCAATCCCTGGCACTATTTGTATGTCGCTCAGTGCTACTCAACCTTAACCACTGCAGAAGCAGGACCGGATTAAGATTTCCATTACGCAAGGTCTGATAATTAGCACTCATACCTCTGAGGTTTTAAAGTGCCCGACAACTCTGTAAGGCAGCGAGCGCTGGGCTGCCGAGTGAAGCCGGCACAGTACCTGTTAGCACGCAAATAAGAGGGCTGGGATCTCACACTTGCAATCAATTTCTAATATTGCAAAGGGCTTTTCAAGCCTGAGAAAACTGAATCACTTCCACAGGTGTAAGTGATCTTCGGCGTATTTTTAACACTATTCCCAGCTAATGACTCAGAGCGGCACTAACAGTACGCAGAACCACATCCCACAGTAAAACACTGGAATATATGCAACCAGGTAGCTTTTTCTTAATTTTTTTTTTTTTTTCAGAAAATATTTTAAAATGTTAGTGAGGAGGACTTAGTATAAAATACAGGCATAAATAATATTTTAAGGGCTGATTAAAGAAAACCTATCCACATAATTATAAAACTCTGTAGCCTGTAAACTTCAATAACAAACCAAAGTGTCATTTTATTTAACACTGTAAAACTTTTATTTAAGATATTCTGCAGTTTTGTTTAACTACGGAGCTGCAGTCAAGATCAGTGAAGAGATTTTCTTTTGCAATACATGTTTGTACGCTTAGAAATACATTTTATTCTGATAATGTTCTCAGTTATTAACACTGGAATGCAAGTTTTAATGGCAGGATTTTTCTTTCTTCTTTAATTCAAATAGTAGCGTGTACCACCACAACTCAGACCAGAAATTCACTTTTGCAATATGAAGTCGCTTGGCTGTAAAAGTTTCAACAGTTTTCATAATACAACTCTAGTATATATCACTATAATTCTGTATTCCACTTTAAAACCGATATGTGGTATTTTTCTTGAAATTACTAGCTAATTTTATGATGCCATCTAGAGTGTATTTAGCTGCGGTGTCCAGAAGAAGCAATAATCAGCGGTAGCCTCACCCTGGGATCAGAGTGGAGCTTCAATTATTTCTGCTTACTTTTTATTAGACTGTGCACACTATTAAACACAAAATATATGATCAGTTTAACAGAAAAGACATTATTTTACCGTAGTGGATATTTCCCTGTCCAACAAATGCTATGTGCATTGTAGAGATTATTACGCCTGTGTCTTTTAACTAAATCAATTCCTGAAAAAGCAACGTTTTTAACCACAGAAGGCCAAAAATTACATATTCACATGATCACAGAAGTCAGACAACTTTCTACAAGTTAAGTCATTAAAAGGTGCACATCCCTGACATATGAAAACTCTGAATTTAGTATGGAAAGACACCTGAAACACAGCTTGCAATAATTTTCAGCCATCCTTCTTCACAAGCCATCCCACCTATTAATAAAGCTTGCCCTGGGGCAAGTTCAGCCCACAGATGAAGAAATAAATCAGAGAGAAGGAAATGAAAAGTAATTTTTATTCCAAATTTTAATTTTATTCTTATTTCAAAAGAAATTCTGGATATATTAACATAATAGATTTCTGTACCTATTAGCAAAATACATGTGCAAGCCAAGTATCAATCTCTGTTCCTGGGAAGCTGGATTTGATCATTTAATTTGGAAACCATGAAACACACCACTGTTAACCATAAAACTGCTGCTGCCTCAGAAGAAATGATACTCCCAAAACTGCAATCCATATTAAGAGAACCTTTTAAACAATATAATTTCTTATTTTTAAAGCACTCAGAATTTAAAAGATATTCTCAAACCAGTGGGCAAATATGCACACCAAACCTAACTCCTTTCAGTCACACAGTTATGAGTGCAGAGCCACGGCGTAAAAACCTGATCTCTCTCAAAAGGTACCTTGGTAAAGATTTCAGTTAGTCTAGAAAAGCTTCGCTATAGAGTTTTGAGATATGGGCTCTGCCAAAGTTAGCTCGTGACTTGTTGATCTCAATGTCTCAATTACCCTTGAACAGAAAAGTTCAGCACAGATAGATTAATACCAGTTACTAATGTCACTGGCATTAAGTCATGATGCTTCTTTCCTCTTTCTTCCAGTACCTTCCTATGAAAAAGTATCACTGTGAATACGTCCTTTTTCCCTTAAGGAGATGATTTATGGAATATCAACTTCAAAAGGAAGAACTAGGAGATACTTAGATTACCTTTTCCATATACCCGACAATCACTGTCTTTCATGAATGGGAAGTTGTAAGAGAAAGAAGCCAGCAGGAATGCTTCAGTAAGCTTCAGGGCAGATGTGGAGTTTTTAAGTCAGGGCATATATTTAGGTAACCACATGCAAAAGTCTTAGTCTAACTGCATGTCCCATATAAAGAAAAAACCAGACCCCTTTAAAAAGAAAGCTATGTAGGAGAAGGACTAAAAAATGAAAACTGCATAGTCTCAAAAATGGCTTTTAAGATCAAAGGCAAAAAAAAATAAAATTAGTTTCCCTGATTCTCCACAACAGACCCACCATAACTGTGGCCTATTTTTCACAGGGTTGTGTGACGTCCACGAAAGCACTGCATTGCCTTTCGTAACTTCCTGCAAGGCAAGACACACTTCTAACAGTTAACTTGTGTTTTTGAAGGACTAATTGTAATGAGGATTTCTTCTTTACTGCTCCTTTTACCTTTTGATGTGGCATAGGTGCAATTTTGAACTGAAGCACTGTGTAGAGGAAAATTGAGTCCTCTCAAAAAATGCACAAAATTTTCACTAATATAACTTAAAATGTGTCCAAGTTGCAAGTTTACTCTAATAGCTGGCTGCTAAATAGCTTCATTTATCTCACCTCATATACAATAAACTCTGGTTATTCATGAATTATAAAGTACAAAGCCATATAAGATTCCGATAGAATATTGCTGCAATCAGTAAAACTAGAGAGAGAGAAAACATGAGACATTTCCTTTCTAGAAGACCTGGTGACATTAGATTTAGTAATAATATATTGATCATAATATTCATAAAATTGTCATATTAGAGTACATTCTTGGCATTTTCTTTGCTCAAAGACACTGCACTTTTTAGGGATTTACTGACTGCAAATTTATTCATCGACTCGCAGTACAACTAACACTGTTGGCTGAACAAAAGAAGGTCGAAAAAAGCAAAGCACTGGAGTTTTTGCTGTAAGGAACCAAAGCTTTCCAATCTTACACATGTGCAATCAGTTAAAGAAATAAAAATTAACAGGTGACACTTAGGGCCAACCCTCCCCTCCACACACTGACTTGTAAAAGTAATGGAATATTAAAAAAAAAAAAAAAAAAAGAGGTATTCAGAACAAAAATCTTAATTCCACTGACTTCATCGCCTGGGCTTACATTTTCACCCTGCATGACTTAAAGCCAAGTTGATAGTGCCAGAGACACGTGGGGAGGGAGAGGATACAGCAGCCAGACAATGGCTCTGAAATCTCAGCAGCTGGCTTTTCCTACCACCTCCCTTCCCAAGAGTTAGGTAATTTTATTATGTTATCTTGAGTAGAAAGCCACACTTTATCTATATTCCTTCCTAATCCGCATTACCCCAAATGTAGGATAGCATTGTCTTTAAAAAACATACAGGAGAAATGGTACTTTTTCACCCAAACGATAGGAGAGAGCAAAACACTTCTGCCCCCACTTCTGACTTCCATCCAAGAAGATACTTACGCTCCTCAGACGTCAACGTTCCTGCACTGCTGGTCATCTGTGCGTGTTTAGTGCTTCAGCAAAATGCAGCTGGGTGATCAGAACTCCACTTGCCATAACATGGACAAAAGGCACTTATTCAGTGATGACAGGGAGCAAAATATTATTTCCAAGCCCGTGTATATTCGGAACAATTCCAGCTACACAGATCAACTTTTCCAGAGTCAGAAACTTCCATATATAGATTAATAAAAGATGGGTTTGGCCCTTTGTAGAGAAACTTTTTCAGTTTCAAAGGGTGTTTTATAAAATGACCGCTTCAGTGTTTGGTACAGTGGAAGGAGACCTTCCTTCCTGACTCACTCATGTCTAACATTAAATCCTTATCGATTTTTGCTCCTTGTGAAACAACCGACGGTAGAATGATTTGCTCTATGGTGTGCCTGTAACTTCGTTTCCTGCTTAGAAGTTCACCGTTAAGCGTGGTAACAGTGACAAACATTTCCAGGGGGATGCAGACAGATGCCTGTACTATCACTCTTTCAATAAAGCTGCACGTTCAAAATGCCACCGTGACAGCAAACACAGCACAACTACGTAAAGCATCACAGGCACTGCCTATATACAGCATATGAATTATATCTACAACTAGGAGAGTAATTCATCTTCATTCTCTTATGCTGGTGTTACAGTATGCAATAAACCTTCCTCCAGCAGTCTAAAGCACCGTCGCAGACAAGGCTGTAGGAACAGAGGGACATGTGGGGCTCACTCTCTGTGCTGTTATTCTTCTCATGTAATTGACTGAAATTAGCAATTTTCTTTTTCTCAGGAACTAATTAAAAGTTTACATCTGCTAATCAGGAATTCTTAATCAGTTTTAACTGCTTTTGTAGCTTTTTAATTGTAGCTTTTTAACTGCTACATCCCTACGTGATAGTGACAAACATGTGTCCATTTACATTCAAAAGGACTACTGGACCAAAAAACAGATGATCCAAAATTTCTTCCTCTGTACCAAAGCGCTTCTGTACACAGAAACTCAGCGCTGTCGTAACTTACCCTACAACCATATGTCCAGATTTGAGACTTTAAGCCAGGGTGACACTTGGGCACTGACAACCTGTGTCTGTCCCCAGGGAGAGCCGGCAGTTCCCACAGCAGAAGCTGCTATGATTAGTTTGTTTAGGCAGTAAAACTGCAGCCTCCATTTTCTCTTCTGTATTGAAGATCTGAATGTGGCCAACACCAACAGTATAAAATTCACAGCACTCTGGAAGGGCACAGAAGCACAGAAGAGTTCAAGAGGTTCTTTTTACATCTTCTCCTATGAATACATTCAGCATGGAACTGAAACTATTTGATCTTCTGTGTGTACATAAAACATCAATAAATACACATTGTTTTACACAACTTTTATATATCAATTAAAGTAAAAAGAAGGGGGAGGAGAGAGGAGAGAGATCTTCCTTATATATAGTACTTTAAAAACTTCCATGAGCCATTACATGCAAGCATAGATTTTTCTGGTTTGTACTACATTTTCCCCCCTCTATTCTGTAGAGATTTTTATATGCCACAGACCACTTTTCTCCAGTGATGCTACTCTGAACGATGTCTGCTGATCTAAGCCAATGGTCTAGCCAGACCATTACTAATGGCCATAGCAAAAGAGAAAAGGCCAGGAAAAAACAGAACGATACGCTTTCATGAATCAACACAACCCCAAACCAACCCACTAAACTAAATTTTTTAATAAATAAGACAAGCTACCGAGTGTCCGTTCCAAAGAGGCAAACCTGATGTACAGCGCAACTAAAAAATTCCCCATTATTCTTAACCTGGCTTGCCAGGATGCCTTAGATATATTAAGCTGCTATACCTGTGTGAAGGATTCCAGCATCCCATTAAAGTGTTTTGAGAAATGATGCCAAAGTTTGAGTGATTTCAACCACCCAAGAAGTTCTTTATAGCACTGGAAATCGGAAGAAAGGTCATTACCACACTTTTATGGGGGACTCCTGGGCACGCCACCATAAATTGTTGTTCAAAGCTCCACTTACTTGGAGTTCAAAAGAGACTCATAACTTGTTCAAAAGAAAAGATAATGCCAAACAAAATAAAGCAAGTTAAAGACAGTATTGCTAGGTTTTTGAGCAGAAGAGAAGTTAAATATCCTTGAGTGCGTAACTACTTTGCAGAGTTGCCTTATTCTAGAATCCTGCCACAGATCATCTTTATCAGACTAGAGTCAGTTTCAAAGCATCGTAAAGCCTACTAAAATGGAAGGGATTTTTTTTACATTATTTTAAATTAAACAACAAGTTGGCAATTTGACATGGTATAATATAAAGGTCTGCTCAGGAATGGCTTTAACATTTACCCAAAATTGCTATAGGAAAATCCATGACTTTGATGTATTCCTAAATCATCATTAGTTATGTTTACATACCAGTTAAAAATGCTGATGTTACTGAACTCTAATATGGTATTAGAGACAAAAGTGGAAAAATATCACCACATCACAGCCCAGAAAACACAGGACACACAGTCTACAGAAGTTTTTTTTGCCCTCCTCACTATTTGGAGCAAAACCTCATTTCTCTCAGCTCCACAGGCTGTCAGAAATGTAATGTTACAATCACAACATAGTTCTAATCAAAGCAGTTTGAATTAAAATTGTATTTCTGAAAACGCGAACTGTACCTTAGAGTAAGTATAAACACAAACTATTTCCTTCCCCTAGGAGAACGACTTCTAACAGCAAGACATATGAAGAAGCAAACACGAGGGGAGCGCACAGCAGAGAGAAAATTTTAATTCTGCCTCAGTGCCCATATTTTTGGTCTTTTTCAGAATTAGCATATGGAAGGCCAAACACATTGTTCAAAATTATAAATTGCTATGAAAGAACATGGACACATCAGCAGGACAGTGATGCTGGAATTCAGCCTCAGGCATGCCAAATTAAATATCAGAATGTGGAAAAAATGTCCTCAGTAAATATACTAAGAGCATACCTAACACTACACACTCGACTGATTAAGGTGAATCCAACACTGAACTTGTTCGGCAGCCCAAACTTTTGATCTCACTGAACCACAATGACTCTCACTGCATTCTGCCATTTACCACTTTTTATTGTCCTGGGATAAACTCTTTGCACCTCTTCAAGAACTGGCATAAAAAAACCCCGAAAAAGTACCGGGCTGCACACTTGCCTGCCTCACTAACGCAGAACACCAGTTCAGAGAGGAGAAGGCAAATGGGGTCGGATGCACCTGGAAGAAATGCTGCCCCTTGCCTGACAGCGCAGCTGAAAATGGACAGGAGAGGGCTACTTTGCTTCAGTGCCAGAAGTATTGATTCAATATATTACTTGAAAGTAAGTTACTCTATAGAAAGTATGTAAGTTAATGTCAAGCTTTAAAAATATTCTTTTCTCAGTTGAATGCTTTCCTAAAAAGCGCCTGATGTTGCCAGGTGCTGCCTACCACAGACATCTGCCTGGAGAGGCCGGCCGTCTCAAGCTGCTCACTGTCTTCAGCCTTCCCTGCTCCACCCACCGCGAGCTGTTTGCTGGCACACGCCTGCATGGGAAAAATTTACTCTAACCCTTATTTTTTAGACAGGACAGATCCATCGCCAAGTAGGCAGTGCACCTACTCAACGGTGTAGAAACCCGTGTCCAAATCAGTGCAAGCAGGATTCACGCTTGGGCTAATCATCTGCTATCAGAAGGATGTGCCACGGGTACCATGAGGCAGGGCAGCCAGAGTGTTGGCTGGTGGTCCCTCTCACGCAGGCAGTGAGACTGTCCCCAGAAAAAAGAGGAGTAAATGTGCATGAGCAGTGTCCCAGCTGGGACATCTCTTAGCACACATGCCCACTGCTGCATGGACCTTTCCATGAAGCTGAACAGACTTCAAGCTGAGCTGCAGATGAATAAGACATTTTGATTTTTGTTGTGTTTGTGTCTAGAGACTGGACTAACAAGACATGGAAACATTCCGCGTTTACAACTTTAGAGAGTGAGTTTTGGGGTGGATCTTATAAAAATCCACCACAATCTTTGAGCATTTCATTTTCCAACTTGAAATGTTATTTTAGGATTTGCGGGTTTGCTTATTTTAAGAAATTTATTTGGGAGTTTTACACAGTACAAACAGATTACTGTGTGTCCTGGTTAATATTTGGCTATATTCAATTCATTAGACCATTTTTCTCTCCTCAGGATGGAATTTATTCCGACCTAGAGAAACACAACGCTCCCTCACAGCCTGAACTGATAACACAGGCCGCTATTATAATGATTTTTCTGTTTGCATTTCAGAGAGATTTATTCCTCCTTTTAACCACCAAAGTAAAATAAGTACGCATAAAGTCTCACGAGTAAAGTGGACTTTATGACATGATAACACCAAAGAAAGCTTCTTGCAAGTCCATTCATCTTTTGCTCCATTTCTTACAGTTATGAAACAAGACTTCTGTATAGGTCATAGGTATCAGTACATGAAATAAGATCAAAATTAAGATACTTCCACACAGTGAGTCAAATCTTATAATAAGAGACTTCAGTGTAACATCCAGAACAATTTTGGCCTCGAAGAGTTAATGTAGAGAAAATACAGGCACCACCCTGAGAACATTCATTGCTTAACGGGTTTTGGGTTCCTTTTGAAAGTGATACAGGTTCAGAAAAATACCACCTCTGCCAGACCAACGCAACCACCGAATCCCTACTGCTGGGCTGGCAAGCCCCAGGTGCTGTGCAAGCACTGCAGCAGAGAATCTCACAAGCAGTAAGGGGCAAAGGTCTAGAAGTGGAGTAACAAGGCACAAAACCCTGATCTTCTATGTACAAAAGAAAACAGAAAATCTCGAATCTCAAATGTTTCTTGCTGTATCCAAGGTCTTTAGAAAGCTCTTTAAGATACAGAATAACTTTGATAATTAGTATAAAAGATTCACATTAAATTCATAAGACAAATTTCTACTATGAAAGATTCTTTTTCATACTGATTTTACTGAACTTTTCAGTATCACTGGTGAATTTTATTTTTTTTAACTCTTGTTGTAGTATGCAAACTTCAGTTTTTATTGATGAATCCTGAGCTTGTAACATTTTGTATATTCATTTTTATTTTCTACATTGCTTACCAAAATATGTTGATGTCATATTATTTCTCCAGCTGAATAGAGAATTATTTCAAATTTCCTCCATTTCTATAATTAAGTAGCTCTAACAATTTGTACCTCAAACTCCTCCAACTTCTTAAGACATATACATTTCACTTTATCTCGATGGTCAGTTGAAAAGGCAATTTTGCATCAACACATATTGTGAGAATGAAATTACTTAAATATAAATAACTAACAATTACTCTGGAAGCATTGCTTCAATAAAGACAGACTTTAATAAAGCTTTACAGCCTGTTCGTTAGATTTTAAGTTGCATCGACAGAAGATTTGATGTTATTCACCATCATTTCAAAATAACCTCCACAGACCACTTCTGGTTATTAATTGGTTTCTATCACACTAAGTAACGACACAGATGCATAATCTGAAATGAAACCTGGTCTCGCAGGTATTTTGGAGTACTGCATTGCAATCACTTCCTCACAGCGCCACAAAGAGCCATGGAGGACTGACACAGCTTCACCGGGAACAACTGGAGCTCATGAGAAAACTGATATAATAGGACTGTTTGGAATACCTCAGAATCCAAAATTCTAAAGATAGATAACTCAATAGCACAAAAAATTATTCACTACAAACATTCTGAAAGCATTTTGTTGGGAAGATGACATTTTTTCATTAGGACTCCGTCAAATAATAGTTATTTAAGACAGTTACTGGCCAATATCAGACTTAGGGCTAATTTTACCTTAAATCGTCATACTGCTGAAATCATTGAAATTTTGTTGTTGTTGAAGGGGGTTTTTTTGTTGTTTTGGCAAATTCTTTCTGTGGCAACCTGTTTTAGAATAAAATTGCTCTGAAACTGTTACATCTTTGAAAAGCTTTCCTAGACATATCCACTTTTCCTTTCCTGAAGGGCTTTTCACAAAAATACCTCATCTAATAGTTTTTCCTATGGCACATACTGGCAGGAAATTACACCACTTAGTGGAGATTAGGGCTTATTTTGCAGCAGCAGGAGGAAATCTAAAGCACCACCAGTCCAAACAGACAAAGGTTATTATATCCAATTTTTAGATACAGAACTGAAGAACTGAAAAAAATAAGATCACGTAACTCAATTCTGAGAAACAGGTTATTTCATTGAATTTGCTAGGACCTATCCCCTTATAAATATCAATCTTTCGTAAGATCGAAACTCCTATGAAACTCTGAGAAACACCCTGAGTCCTCTGGAAGGACTTCTGAAGATTGAGCTCTGGTCACTTGTACATTTCGGTGGTACCTGACCCCACATGCCTGTTCCCCAGATCCTCAAAAGGCACTGCCAGATGCCCAGGGGCAAAGTAGTTACTGGGCAATAAGAAAAGGAACTGCGCTACTAAGACAGAAAAGCACAATTAAACCAGAATTTCTCTGTTCCTGCAAGAACAAAGAAAATATGTTCGCTTTTACATCTGCACAACCTCTGCAAAAAAGACTGTGCCAACTTGTTATTTTATAGACAGCAATGATCTTTACCAGGCCAGCTAACACCTTGATTCAGTCACGGGCATTTCTTGAATTTTAATAACAGGATACATTTTCATAGTGTATGCTGCTATAACGTTACTGATGTACACATAGATCAATATTCCAAGATGAAATTTTAAATTCATTAAATGAAAACATTCAAATTCAGTAAGCATTTTCCATTTTTTCGGTAACTTAACCATTATTTGTAGAGAAGAGGTAGAAACCACCAAGACCTTTCTGTGACATACATTCTCTATATTTGCAAGATCAGTGTCAGACGGTATGTGCTAATTCCCTACATTTACTTCAGTCCTATCAGAATATAGTAATCTACATGTTATTGTAACGATCATACAGCCCTCCCACATCTTGTCCCATAGAAAGGAGGAATGGTTGTAGTAGTTTTTAGAGGGGTTTTTTGTCTATTTGATTTACAAGGCTAAAAATCAGGAAATAAAAAAATCAAGCCATTCATCAGTACACACATCCTAATCCTTTTCCAACAGGTACGTAACTTCAACAACAACCTATAGATTTCCCCAGCAAGCTTAATTCTGTTCTCCTTGATTTCCAATTTCTAAATATATTCTCTACCAAATTGCCTTCACTTCTCAGAAAAGTAGCATAGGTTTTCTAAAAGAGTTTCGATAAAGAAGGATAAGAAAGGTGACCCAAATAACAAGAACACTACATATTGTACTATGCCAGTTCAGTGCTGATAAATCCTTGCAGTCAAGCAGTTGCTCTTTATTAGACTCAAATGTGCCAGAAATTAAGCAGAATAGCCTCTAATGTTCAAAGTATGCACACATTCTATCACACACAGAAGTTACATAAAACCAGCAAATGGCAAGAACTAGATATTATATTAGTGACTATTAAAAATTCAATTTTAAAAAACAAAACTTATTTGTTTCAGGCTTAGATGAAATTTCTCTCAAAACTGTATGATTCAAAATGTTTTTAATGAAATACCAGACAGCATTCTTCAGATTGTCATGAAATTTTCAGCCATACACAAATTACAAAAACTCTCTTCTAAAACATTATATACAAAATATAAGTCTCTGAGATTTCACATTGAAAGGCCAGCTACTTTTAGAGAAAGAGAAAAAAGTTTCACTTAAGTCCTTTGTAAAATATAATCTAAGAATTCTCTTCCAATCTGATATGTTGCTTAGACCACAATAAGATTCAGAGGACCTTCAGTGTAAGTTTAGCTTTCTAGTACGTTACATCCCAGAGTAAAAGATCAGTAATTCTGAAATAATACAGAGAGATTATGGTAATAACTTCTTAAAGGAAAAAAGATCACCACTGAGTCAGCTCCAAATGAGCGTTTCAATAACTACTCATTATTGAAACCAAAACCTTTATTACCTACAGCACTCTTTCGAATGATGATGGTTGGTTACTGCAAGATTTCGGGTAGTGAGGTGGATTGTGCACTGGTTGGAAGGCAGAAGTCAGAGAGTTGTGGTCAATGGGGCCAAATATAGTTGGAAGCCTGTGACTAGTGGAGTCCCTCAGGGGTCGGTGTTGGGACCAATGCTGTTCAATATTTTCATTAACGACCTGGATGAGGGAACGGAGTGTACCCTCAGCAAGTTTGCTGATGACACAAAACGGGGAGGAGTGGCTGACATGCCAGAAGGTTGTGCTGCCATTCAGCGGGACCTAGATAGGTTGGAGAGCTGGGCGGGGAGGAACCTGATGAAATTCAATAAGGGCAAGTGTAGGGTCTTGCATCTGGGAAAGAAGAATCCCCCCAGTACAGGTTGGGGACTGACCTGCTGGAGAGCAGTGTAGGGGAAAGGGACCTGGGGGTCTTGGTGGATGGAGGGATGACCATGAGCCAGCAATGTGCCCTGGTGGCCAAGAAGGCCAATGGCATCCTGGGGTGTATTAGAAGGGGTGTGGTCGGTAGGTCGAGGGAGGTGCTCCTCCCCTTCTATTCTGCATTGGTCAGGCCACATCTGGAGTATTGCGTCCAGTTCTGGGCCCCTCAGTTCAAGAAGGACAGGGAACTGCTAGAGACAGTCCAGCGCAGAGCCGCAAAGATGACCAAGGGAGTGGAACATCTCCCTTATGAGGAAAGGCTGAAGGAGTTGAGTCTCTTTAGCTTGGAGAAGAGGAGGCTGAGGGGTGACCTTACCAACACTTATAAATATGTTAAGGGTGAGTGTCAGGAAGATGGAGCCAGGCTCTTCTCGGTCTCAGTAAGTCATAGGACAAGGGGCAACGGGTCCAAGCTGGAGCATAGGAGGTTCCGGGTTAATATGAGGAGAAACTTTTTCACTGTGAGAGTGACAGAGCACTGGCACAGGCTGCCCAGAGAGGTTGTGGAGTCTCCTTCTATGGAGACATTCAAAACCCGACTGGACGTGTTCCTGAGTGATGTGCTCTAGCTGGTCCTGCCTTGGCAGGAGGGTTGGACTAGATGATCTTTCGAGGTCCCTTCCAACCTCTAATATTCTGTGATTCTGTGATTACAGCTTTATGTTTGGATTCCTTACCCTCATTACACTGCGAGCTCAACAGGAGTGCTCCATTCAGAAGGAACACTCAAAAGCTGAGCCAGTCATACTATCTGGCCTGTTGGGATGCAGCCAGCCAGTCCTTTTTATTCCCTTATCTCTCAATTTTCTCCTATCTATTGCTCCCCAAACTACCTTGGTCCCCACCTCTGGTACCTCCTCTAAACATCCCTTAAGTCTTGTGTGACTCCAAAATGCTCCTCTCTGCATCCTGTAAGCCCCAAAAGCTGGCAAGCAGCAATTGCCCCCCACCTCAGTGGGCCACCATGTCCTTGACTCGGCCCTTGGAGCTGAGGTTGAGTCACAGCTCCATTTCCCAGACTGGGTTATTGCAGTTCCGCTGCCTGCAGTTGTGGCTCTGGGCTCCTTGGCATGTTTGTGTGTGTGGAGATGAGCCTTTTATCACAAAACACAGAATCATAAAATATTGCGAGCTGGAAGGGACCCATAAGGATCATCAAGTCCAACTCCTGGCTCCAAGCAGGACCAGCCCCATCAGAGCAGATGACTGAGAGCACTGGCCAGGCGCTTCTTGAACTCAGCCACGCTCGGTGCGGTGACCACTTCCCTGGGGAGCCTGTTCCAGGGCCCAACCACTCCCTCGGTGAAGAATCCTGATCTCCAACCTAAACCACCCCTGACGAAGCTTCATGACGTTCCTTCACATTCTATCGCTGGTCACCAGGGGGAGGAGATCAGCACCTGCCCCTTCGCTCCCCATCGTGAGGAAGCTGTAGGCCACCATGAGGTCTCTCTTCAGTCTTCTCTTCTCCAGGCTGAACAAACCAAGGGACTTCAGTCTCTCCTCACACGTCTTCCCCTCTAGACCCTTCACCAGCTTTGATGCCCGCCTCTGGACACTCTCCAGTAGTTTTATGTCCTTTTCGTACTGTGGTGCCCAAAACTGCACACAATACTTGAGGTGAGGCCGCACCAGCACAGTATAGAGTGGGACAATTGCATCCCTAGAGCAGCTGGCAATGCCATGCTTGGTGCACCCCAGGACAAGGTTAGCCTTTCTGGCTGCCTCGGCACACATAATCTCATCCTGTTTTCCTTTTTCCTCCTTCTCATTCCTCTTTGAAAACATCCTGTTTCTTTCTTTTTTCTTTTCTAACAGAGACACAAATACTGGATTTACATTCTTTTATATGACAAGTGATTAATATACTGATGATTTCCACACCCAATGCCTCATTATTTTGGAAGTGACATCTCAGTGGGACTTTCTCCAAGGCTTCTCAAACTGTGCTCCAACTGCATGCCTTATGCAAAAGTTTAGTGCCCTCTCTGCTGAACATGTCAATTTTGCAAGCTTTTATGCAGAATATAATCAATATGAAGCATTAACTGTACCTGTATTGAATTTACCCTGTGATCTTTTGCTCACTTCAGAATACCCGTTGAGATCACATATGAAACATCAGTACAAAGGGCAAAGTCGTGTCAGAGTTGTAACTACACCACTTCATCCTTCTCTTAGTTTTAAGAGTTTGAGAAATCAGAGTAAATGATCACTTAATGCAATAATGTGCCTCTTTAAAATATTCGGTATTTGACACAGAACAAATCTTATTTAATATGCTCTCCAAACTCTGCTTTTCATCTCCCACATACATTGAGAAAATTGTTCAATATAGTTCATGAGTGAAAGCCACCATTTGCATTCATGCTCTTTTCCTTGAAGTGAACATCACCATGAATGTTTGCGACAGTTAACTGTTAAAATAACCTATGTACTTTTGTTCACCTTATTTCTGTGACAAGAGACCTCACAGCAAGGATGGAATAACAATATGGAAACTAACCATCTTATCCAACTGGACACACTTTATTGAAGTCTTATTACTTCCATGTGTAAGAGGAAAGGAAAGCCAACTGCAATCCCCAATTTTTGGCATTCTCAGTATCTGCTGTATCCAGCAAAAGAGAATTTCACTTTTCATTTTTATTTTTACAGCACAGTGATACTAGACATATGGACTTAACTTGATCATTTAGAGATCAAGTGTTTTAATGGAATAAAAAAAGCAGGGTCTTTATTATGCCTAAAGCAATACTGTTCTTTAAAACGTTGTAATGCTTTGTAAATATTTTTCTAATCTCTTTTGCAGTATGAATATTCTTAAAAAAAACTGGTATCAAGATTTCAGTGCATATGATAAAATCTTCAAGAATGGATACAAAGAGTAATGACAATACGGTTATGACATAGACTCAAGTCAACCAATTTATATGAAAGAAACTTGCCCTGAATACATTCAGTGCCAAAGAGTTATATTCCAATTTATTCTGAGGTAGCATGTGTGATAAATTAACTAATATTTCTCAAGATACAAATCCTAGTTTCCTAAAAAATATGAACATAAAATTATGAGCTACTACCATGAAACAAATATCCTCTTTCAATACTGACAGAAATAAATAGCCCTTTATTGAAGCATTTTAAACGTTGTTTTTCAAACAATTTAGTTTTGTCAAGATGCATCTCTCATAGGAAAGACAACCCCAAGATGGATCAACTAGGTAAGTACGTTTCTTAGTGGAGGCCTGAGGAGATTAAAAACTCATTTTGTAGTTTCAGCAATATATTGAGCATCCCATGCTATTCTATTAATACTTACTGATAAGCTTTTTTTTCTTTTCAACTCACTTTTTTCTCCAACACATATGTTTTCCTTTGCTATGCCAGTAAATTATAAGATTGCTGCACAGCTTAGAATAGTTTTCTCCTCAAGTGTTTACTATTAACACAAGACACTTAAAGACAGGCTGTTTTGCAGGAGTTTATTTCAATTTTTTGTATCAATTTAAGAAAAATCTGTTTCACCACTCACAGCTGACAGTACCTTATGATTTTAATAGACGTATTTGAATCAAAGAGGCTACCTATAAAAGAAGGGAGGTCAAATACTAATTACTTAGAAGGATGATAAATATTTGGTTCTTAATGGAGACAAAATTTTGGTAGAAAAAATTAATGACCTTAATATAATTATATTAAAATTAATTCAATTACTCTGTAAAAGAAATTGTATCACAAATGTCAGGAAAAACATTCTTCCAACTCCTTATGCATATTTAATTCAAAATTACATTCCCAGAACAATTTACTCTATTCCTTTCTACAAAAAGGCTTAACTACTCCCAAGGTTTAACTACTGTCCGTATGGTTTATATTTTGTGAATTTCAGAATCCCATTGGTCTCTAGCACTATAATTTAACTACTCTAAGAACAGAATAATCAGAAAATAATAATCAGATAGTGATGGACGCAATTAGTTTAGATGTTTCTATAAACCAGTATCACTGACATGTGCAGGAAAAAAATCAAGTTAAGGGTAAAAAAAAACTGTATGCAAATATCGATACAAACCAAGACTGAAAGATCAAACGGACTTCCAAAAAAGTTAAAGCCTAATGCTCCACGCAACTGAAACGGGTGTACTTCTCAACCTTTCAAAGCTGTTCCATGCACACAAGCTCTACACTCGTGAGAGCATTGCCACAACTACACATGAACCACTTTCGCAGACCGCTTTCCTAATGAGGTCTCTGAGCACTACGACTAACACGACATCATACTGTACCAGACCTGGATGCTTTCTCTTTGTCTCATTTCAACATTCCTAGAATGTATTTTTAAGAAACTCTGGGGATAAAAATATGAGAAAAGTAAAAAAAGTACCTAAAAACAGACCACACAAAGATATTTCCTTTGCATGTGTCACCGCATCCTTCCTGCTTCTCAGTGAAAGTTAAATTTTCTATTTTAGCAGATGCTATGCACAGTGCATGGTCTGTACATGGTTTCTCAGCTATTCAGGTAAAGTAACATAAGCATTCACAAAACTGAAATTTAATAAAAACACAAAAGAGAAAAACTTAAAAAAAATTTAAAAAGAAAAATTCAACTTTTAAAACAGTAATAAATATTATTTCTATAAGTAATCATATTCAACCATGCAGAACACTTAAATACAAATAACCTGTGTACCTGAACTGTGGAACTGATTTCAGATGCAAATCCTCCTGTCAAGGGAGCCTCATGGCTAATCAGCAATCGCCCAGTCTTCACCACTGACTGAAAAGGAAAAACAAACCCCAAAAATGTAATCAAATTACAGCTCTTATGATTTCTGACTTGTACTACCTGTGGAACATATGAAATATGTGACATTAGTAGCAGCGTTAGAATGCAGCTACTTTTCCCCTCTTGCATTTTCACAGAAAGATAAAGCAACCTACAAGTCTAAATTGAGTAATTAATAGGATGTTTTTAAATTTACTATAGAAGTGTTTACATCTTCTACTCCATTTTAAGCAAACATGAAGACTAAAAATTGATTCCATTTAATATGAATTTACTTTATCAATGCAAACTGTAACATTTCTGAAAGAGAATAAGGATTTTAACAAGAAGTCAGTAAAACCTTGGATCTTGAAAATACTAAAAGACACACATGTAAAGAAATCCTCCACTGATACATATCTCTGCACAGCCAGATTGTAGGTCGAGTCATGAATCATAGCTATTCCAAAAGCAAAAACACTGTTAAACAAAAATTTTAGCAAGAAAACAATCATGTGGATTAATGCTTCTTATTTAAGTTTTACATGGTAATTAGAAGCAAAATTTTCTAATTTAAATCTCAATGTTTGTGCAGTTTTAATGTGATCTACTTTATAAATAATTACGTAACACAGTATATACAAAAAGTTACCTAAGCACCTTTTAATCAAAAAACAAACTGGGTTCACAGTGAAACATAACAATGGAAACAAAATATTTTTAATCTGATGGGAGTATAAAGCTTCACCACACTCAAATATCTTGAAGTTTATTGTAACTACATGCTAAATTGCCTAGAATTGAACAATATCAGATACCTTTGGTCAGAAATATGGCAGCAAAGGCTTACTTTTTATAATACACATTTTAGAATTTCATAAGGTACATAAAGAAGTTTCACAGACTTCTAAAGACGCACTTCAGGAAAAAAAATAATCAGAATAATGTGTATGTTAATCTCTCAAGAACAGCTACAGGCTGAACTTTAAGATAAGTACATAGCGTACTGCTGGTGTACCATTAGTCATGAGTGGAAAAGCCCAAAACAGTGCTATCAGGTCAGACTTTTTTAATGCCGTGATCTTCAATTTAATGCCTACGCCAGCACACTCTCCATTCGGGCAGCTCCGTGTTGTCTCCATAATAAAGTACAGAAAGGCAATGCCTTAATTGCACAGCTTTCCTTCTGATTCAAGTACTTTTCTAACTCTTCTGCTTTTCTAGCAATGACTCAATCAACGGCTCTAAGTAGCTCATCCACAGATGTACTGGCAAGTCACAGGCCTATAAACAAGATGATCCATATACTGTACTATGAAGTGGTTTGACAACATTCAGAGCTAAACAAGACAGGAAAAGGCATTTCAACAGTTGGACATTAATCCACAGTTACGTAGGCTGATTTCTTGAATTTCTTTTGCCAGCACTGGAAACTGATACCTAAAGAGCAGAGGCATTAACTGCACTATAAATCTGCCCAATACATCAAAATGACAGTTCAATGAACAAAATGTACACTCCAGTTTTAAGCTGAAATGATAAAACTGATACAATCAGTTTTAAGTTGCTATGGTAAAACTGATACAATTAATCAGCTGTAAAGGTTTTTTTGAGAATCCTCTTGCTTTTATTTTAAACAAAGGTTCTTTTGCATGTATTTGTTCTGAGAGGTGCACACTTTGAAACATTACAAGCTATCATTAAAGTTACAGATTTGGTTTCTCAGAATTTAATAGTATGAAACAGACCCTGTTAGAATGCACATCACAAAATCCACATGGGATCAGACCAGTAACCCATCAGACCAGTATCATGTCTCCACAATGGAGATAATTTGATACTTAAAAAAGAGTAAGAACAGGGCCTTTACCATGTTCCTTCACTACTTCTCCTCCAACTACTTTCACATCACAGGGTTCCTGAGTCCAACATGGCTTCTTGCTCTGAATAACTGACAACTTTTCTTGCATGAATTTTTCTGTTCTCAAATTGAACCTATGTAAACAATAAAGAAAAAAAAAAAGAAAAAAGAGGGGGAAAAAAATCTCATTTCAGAAACCTGCTTCTCCTATATGAGAAATCCTTATTTTTCCATATGATTCCCAAGAGCTTCAAGGATTCCTTGTTTGTAGGAGCTTGTTAAGAGAAAACAAGAAGCTGTGATCACCAAACATTGCATACAAGCATCTCAGCCCTGCTAAAAATCACTGTGTATCACTCCTGGTGGGAAACCATGCTGGCATAGCTTTGGTGCGTTTATTATCCGTCCTAGCTTGTCCAGGGTCAGCGTGGATACCTGCACCACACTGTGTCATGCAGAAAAATACCTTTAAAATTCTGATAATGATTAAACCAGAATCAAAATGAGCAGAAATTAATGGCTATACTGCACAGGAAGTAGAGTTACAGACTTAAGGAAGGATGCGAGCAGTATGATTTCTGAATATTACAGGCTCCCCGCAACAATTTCTACAGCAGACTTAACACTTGTTCCTAAGCTACAGTGAGCTTTCAGAAAGACATGCAAGCTTAATTACGGTATTTCCAGTGTTTGCAATTTCACCACAGCTATTGATAAGTTGTTCCGGTGTTTAACTGCCTTCCCTGTTAAAATTTTGCACCTTAATTCCAAAGTAATTCGGCTGACTTCAAAACTTCAAGCTGTTGACTCTTATTTTACTTCTGTTTGCTAGATGGAGAAGCTATCTATTATCACATTTCTGCTCCCCATATGAATACGTTAAAACTGTGATCAAATGATTTTTAACCACACTTTTGCTAAACTAAGCAGATTGAGCTCTAAATCTTTCACCATACAGCACACTCCCAATTCCTTCATCATTCTTACAACCCTAGCCTGAATCATCTCCAGTTTTCAATGTCCTTCTTGAACTACACCCATCTGGAACCAGCATTCCAGCCTTTTTCAGAACAAGGCCAAATACGGAAATAATGTAACCTCAATATTGCAGCTCTTGGATGTCCGCGGCCTTTTGGCCAAAGCATAACAACATGAGTCTGGTTTCAACTGATGACTGCAATTCCCTGCTCTTGGGAAAGAGGGTTTTGTCATTAAAGGATAACTGCTTCTTGGAATAAAGATGGAAATATAGTGTGCATTTATTATTTCGAGATACAAAATTCTATTTGGATGTGTTGAAAAACATATTGCGTGCCTGAACCCAGCTCAGTTAATGAACGTATATTCTCCTTATCAGTGACTGTCTATTTTATCTATTTCTCCAGTTGTCTGTTACCTCTAACTTATCAGTAACGGTTTTAAGTTCCATATCTTCGATAGATGTATTAAAAAACAGGTTAAAAATCAGATCCCGCAGAACCTCAGTGACTTTACAATTTCCATTCACTAGGACTGCCTTTCCATGACATACAGTTAAAGTCAATGCAGCAGTAATGGCTTACTTCTCAACTATGTTCATTTCTTTTCTGAGCACCTAATTAGGAATCCTTGATTCTATTTTTCTAAGTTATTTCTCTCTACTTTCTGCTTTTTCCATAGTTTTACAGATTATTCCTTTTAACTGATTTGGGATACAGTTTTTCGGGGTGGGTGTTTTACGTTGTTGTGGGTTTTTTTGTAGAAAAGCGACTCCCCAAATTATCAGATTAATAAATGACTGATAGAAAGATACTTCGGTTCATCAAACATAATGTTGTCTGCATGCCCTCATCATTTTTATTATGATATTGTTTCCTCCATCTTACAGATGACAGTACTATACAGTAATAACAGCAGCCAACAGCAACCAATGTGATTTTCTTAAACAAATTTTTAAAATATATATCACCACGTAAAAATGTTTCCAACCATATAGCTTAGAAGAAACTCATAGCCCATGATGAAAAAGCCCAACTTTCTCATGCATTGATAGTGTTCTAGAATGGCTAACTTATTTAATTTCTGTATCTTCATATGGAAATTTAATCTTATTTCCTAGAAGTAAGATGGTTAATCAGTTAAAAGGGAAAATTTCAAAAGTAACTGCTCTACAATCTATAGGGCACAATGGACATTGCTAATGATTATTTTCAGATATCAATGCTCTTTTATAGAACATTAACTTCATTCTAAAAATATACCGTAAAACATTAGCCCCCATCAAATCAAACGAAGCAAGCATTCAACCTCTAAGATAACCAACGGCCAACATTCAGAAGAGCATTTACGGTCCAAATGAATGCAGCACAGTAACATCTGGTAATGGGGTCCTCACCCTTCAAACATAATGGGAAATACCACTGGTACAAAACTGGAGAAGAGAGTGGTTAAATCAGCCCAGTGTAACAAATCGGCCAGCACAGAATCCTACCATCTTATCACCTTCTAAAAAGGTAGATAGTTGGAGTGTTGGGGGGTTTTTTAATCTGGATTAGCTAGAGAAAAGAATGTCCTTTCAAGGAACAATGTATTTTGGCCCCTCAACCGGAGACTTGTTGCATTTCTATAAGGGCTTGATTCTCCTCCATTTCCCCAAACATCCCCACTCTATCTTCTAAAACACCAGTATTTACTCTTCTTACCTCACTAAGAGATTAAAATTTGAAACGCATGCCCGTTCTGCATCTCATGTGGAGTACTTTTAAAAATATGGTGTGGCTTAAGAGGCTGACACTGATAAAAATGTTTCTTCTTTACATTCACAACCAGAAGTTGTTGTTTGCTCATCTTTAAAGTCCACGGAGACTTCTGAGGGTGCTAAGAGATTCTGTAGGTTATCTCCTATCTCAAAATTCAACTAAAATGGAAACTTTTTTTTTCATCTTTAGTAACAGACCATAAAGAAAAGTCAGAAGCAACATCCAGGCATTTAGGGAGCATGGTTCCTCTTTGTGTCACGTCACTCTGCACTTTCACAGCTGAGTTCAGCTGATGCAACTCTGGTTGGTCCCAAAAGGGAGAGGTTCTATCCTACCCAGAACCTCCTGCTCCCAGCCCACCCCGACATCTCCTCAAGTCCTGAAGGGGCCACAGCACAAGCCAGTTGAAGGAGAAAATCCCATTTATCCTGCAGCAGGGTACCATTAGCACAGAGCAGAAAACAACACCCCAGAGACAGATTCAGAGATTGGAGGTAGATGAGAACTAACTCACAGAAAGCTTCAGCTGTGCCCCCTCCCTCTGGAGGGCAGCTGAGACCCAGGACACGGCACACCACTGTCACCTGTGTTTTATACAGTCATGAGAGAAAAGACTCTAGGGCTTTCAACTACTAAATTAACCCTAAAACAAACCCAGAAACCACTATTGACTGTACTTTTCCACCTCAATTTCCTTGTCAGGCCTGTTTTACAACGGTGTCATCCACAAGGAGGACAGCTGACATAGCATCAGAGCAAAAGGCTAGCGGCAGGATCACCCTGATAATGAAATGTAAAAAAAACCCTAACGCCTTTGCAAGACTAATGCTTTCAGATTGAACTCTGAAGGCTTTCTGAACTGCAGCCCAGCATTTTTGCAGTGAAGCAACTGAGCAAATTATTTTCAACCTCCCTGACCACACTCTTTATCCAAGAGTTTCTATAATCACTTTTCTGTTCAACTCAATTCGTCATGTTGGCCGCTTTCTCCCCTCCTCCAGGCACTGATGACAGAAGAAACAACACAAGTCTGGCGCTTCCAAGCAATGTGCAATCTAAGTGCTGACACTACCAACAACATACTATGCCCTTACTCAGGAGAAAGCAGGCTTAAATCAAAATGAGTTTGATGGTTAACTGCATTTTACATTATTACTCTACTCACATAGCCACAGCGCTACTTCCAGTGTAACCAGCTGCTTTTTTCTTTGAAAACAAAATCTTGTTCTCAGAATAAAAAGATTTTCCATCTCTTCAAGAATCATTTTTATTTTCACTTTCACATTTAAAGTTTTGAATACTTTTGATCGTGTTCTTTAGAGAATATAAAAAATTCCTACATAATTGAAAAAATAGCTTTCCAAAATAATTTTAAAGAAGCCAGCAAAAGTACTGAAATTGTATTTGTATTATATCTAATTTCACACTAAGCATGTATGCAAATAATTATAAAATTTTATAAAAATTAGCATAAATATATACATGCCTTTACTGAAAGCCAATCAGAATATGGAAGCTTAAAAAAAAAACCCCTCAGTAAAGTTTCAATAAATGTCTTGAAAAACATTTTTTCTTTTTCATTTTTAGATCAGCTTTAATGAACTTGTGGTTGGAAATTGTAAAACCTGAGGGACGCGACTTTCCCCACCCCATTAGTTCTACTCTCCTTTTAATGTTTCAATAACAAATGAAATTGCATAGCAGCATTCTTGGTACTGAATATCATAAGTGTAGGCATAGAAATAAGATCCCACATTTTTATTCAGCATTTCCCACAGAGAAACGTATAACATAGCCTGTTGCATGAATCACATTTACTAAGCACATGCAGACCCACAGCATGACACACTAGGTCCCCAGACACAATGAACCGTGTATGCGATATACCAAGAATCTGAACAAATGCAGTTACTACGTCCCCAGTTTCCAGACATCCCAGAGCCATGATGGAATTGTGCACCTGTGGAAAACCAAATAGATCCTCAAGTACTTTTTTTTTTTTCTTTTTTTAAAGAAAATACCAACCACAGTGCAAAGAGGAGGAACAGAAGGGAAGAGGAATAGGATGTCCTGTCCTAACACCCTGGTTCTGTAACTGCCTAAGGATCATGACCTACTTTGAGAATTATAACAACGGTTGCACAGAAGAACTACCTTCTCCTAGTAGCAGTAAAAACTAGGAATGGTATGTACTCTTTTAAACTTCAGATAGAAAAAATAATAACAATAATAATTGTTATCATTAAAGAAAAAACATTAAATAATTAACCTGAATTTTAAAAATAAAATAATATAATTTGGTGTGGTTTTCAACAGTACTAAATTCTCAGAGAAGAAAAATGAGAGAGAACCTTCAAATCTACTATATCGTGTCTATGCTACACTCCCAAGTTAGCTGAAACTCATTTGTCGGTAAAATCAAGATGCGAAGACAAACAAATGCCATGACAAACCATTATTTCATTACACACAGCTCAATAGCCCAAAGTATGAATAAGATTTCTCAATTACTGGTAATGAGACAGTCAGCCTTACACTCATTCTGTGAAGATTCATATGGTTAGCGTAAGTATAACAGACATATCAGAGTATTGCAATAACAATCCTAGCTGAACACTGACAATGATGTACACAGATCAAACTACTTATTTTGTCACTTAAGAAGGCCATTAGAGAAAAATCTTAGAAGTTTTCAAACAATAAAGTGAAAAAATATAGGTAGGTCTGTAATAGACAAGTATGCTGATTAACAGCAGGGAATGAAAAAGAAAATTAACTTTCTTTTCAACTTGACACAAATCACTAGAATGTTGCCACACTTTAACTGATCCATATTAGCAGAGCACAAATCTTTGCCTTCCTCCTAGCAGTTAACCAAAGCAGAGGCTTTTAATCCATCACGGCCTCCCTCTTCAGCCCATGCAGCGGAGGTTTGTGCTTTCTGACCTGGAACTCATCGACTGCAGATGCACAGACAGAGGCTGCTGCGACAGGCTGTGGCCCGGAGAGAGCTTCCCCAGAGCAACAGGATCTGAGGTAAATAATTCACATGGTGAGGACGAGCAGATCCATTAGGGCTCCCAGACTGCAAAGGCATGGATTCTGGTTTCTCAGAGAGAACCAAAACACGGTCCTTGGAAGGAGAAACAGGGACTTCTGAAGGAACAGAGAACAGCCATCCACTAGTGTTCAACGCAGCAGGAGACCTTAACATATTAGCACAACCCTCTTTTGACACTATGACTATACCCTTACCTGCCTTCTCTTGAGCAAAAGACAAAAACAAACAAAAGACCCAAACCCCAAAACTTGTTAGTCTAAAAAACCTCCTTTCCAATTAATTTCAAATCAGAGTAAAAGACCAGCTATTAGAAAATCCCTGGTACTTGCTTGTCGCTGGCCTCCTAGGTAGAATACCATACTCTACCCATTAACCATGACCCTCTAGGTCAAATGATGCAAACAGCGTTTTTCCTATCCAGCTGTCTATCTGATCAGAGCGTAACATCCTAACTTGGATACAGGAGTATTCTGGGAGATCTAGCAAAAGCCTGGCTGAAGTCCATCCATTGCTTATCCCTTGTCCACAGATCCAGACACTTATAGAATATAATAGAATAGAATCATTAAGGTTGGAAGTGACCTCAAGGATCATCTAGTCCAACCATCCCCCCACCACCTATTACCCACTAAACCACGTCCCTAATTACCACATCTAACCTTTCCTTAAACACCCTCAGGGATGGTGACTCCACCACCTCCCTAGGTAACCTGTTCCAGTGCCCAACCACCCTTTCCGAGAAGAATTTTCTCCTCATCTCCAACCTGAACCTTCCCTGGCGCAACTTGCAGCCATTTCCCCTTGTCCTGTCACTAGTTATCTGCGAGAAGAGGCCGACCCCCAGCCCGCCACAACTTCTAATCACAGAAGGCAATCACATAGGTCGAGCATGAGTTAGCCTTACCAAGTCCATCCTTACTTTTACTCATCTTCTCCTTAATATGTTCAGAAATTATGCGAAACTTTCAATCTGGGTGAAGAACACTAGTTTTAGTGATTAAAACAGCATCAAAGCATTTACTGATAATTCTTTTATCAAATATAAAACATTTTCCTAAATTTGATCACAAAAAAATCACTGAAGCAGGAGACATATCTGTAAGCAGTCTGAGTGCTGTCACTGAGATGACCCACAGTAGGGACCACCCCAGCAATCTCAGTACACATTTACAGAACTGTATTCTAAATTATTATTTAGAAAATATTATTGCAGTTTTCAGGCAACTCTTCAGTTGCTTCTGCATGATGGGACAGAGCGTACCCTCAGCAAAGTTACAGAAGACACAAAACTGGGAGGAGTAGCTGATACACCAGAAGGCTGTGCTGCCATTTGGAGGGACCTGGACAAACTGGAGAAATGGGCTGACAGCAACCTCATGAAGTTCAAAGAGGGAAGTGCAAAGTCCTGCCCCTGGGGAGGAACAACCCCAGGCACCAGGACAGGCTGCAGGCCAACCAGCTGGAAAGTGGCATGGCAGAAAAGTGACATGGGTGTCCTCGTGGACACCGTGTTGACCATGAGCCAGAAATGTGCCCCAGCAGCAAAGGCCAATGGTACCCTGGGTTGCATTAAGAGGAGTGTTGCCAGCTAGTCAAGGGAGGTGATCCTTCCCCTCTAGTCAGCATTGGTAAGGCCACGCCGAGAGTGCCCCATCCTGTTCCGGGTTTCTCAGTACAAGAGACATGGACATCCTGAAGAGACACCAACAAAGGGCCACAAATATGATTAAGGGACTGGGATATCTGAAGGGAGGGTGCAAACAAGACAGAGCCAGGCTCCTTTCAGTGACAGGACTGCATAGTCCATGTTATTATGCTGATGTTGCATAACATACTGGTTAAACCTCACCACTTTGAAATCCACATCAGAACAGATCTTTTCCCTAGTTTAAAATGTATGCATGGCAGGAACAGTTCATAAAGAGCTAATGTGACCACAGCTGGGATGCACATATGAAACATCTTGCAGAGAAATGTTAGTGCAACCATAAAACTTACTGCCTCGACACACCAGGATTTTATTATTACAGTATGTATCATCTTACACTACAAATGCCAAAAATAATTCTGAAAGACTAACGTGGCTTCATTCTGCATAGCACCGAAAACATAATGCTGTAGTATGAAGACAGCAGTGCAGAGATAATGAAAAATGAAAACAAGTACAGTACCTGGAAAAATTAAAAAATTACAGTCAAAACCAAAAGGGTTGGCTACAGGGCTAGGCAGAACATCCTAAGGAGTAATGAGGAGAGTGGATAATAAACCAGTTACAGCCTTTACATCCTACACAACATTGTCAGGGTATGGCTGAGATGTTCAGAGAGATTTATAAGCAAAGCCAAGACACAAGGACAGATACCCAATGTGCGAGGCACCGTATAAATACAGAGTAGCAGAGAATTCCACTCCAAAACAAAGTTCAATTTAAATAGTTGAGATCATGAAATGTGAACAGTTAATTGTTAAGAAAACAGTAGCTGCTAATAATGGTCATAGGATGTGGAGACGACGGAGAAAAGTTGTATTTTGTGCAGATGGATACTCCTGCTTAACCAAAAAATATTTAGGAACATATTAACCAACTTCAGTAAAAGATAGGCAAAGAAAAACTACTTCTGCAATTCCATAGCATGACGTCTTGATATCCTTAGGATAAATTGCTACATACACCCTGGAATCAATTGTTCAGGAAAGAATACCGATTCAGAAGTCAAAAGCAAATTTGAAAATAAAATCTACTTGGGTGATCTTATCACTCCATACACACTATATTGATTTTATTGCTTTCTTGTCCTCCACCTCTTCACATCTCATTTGTTTTCTGATACTGGAAGTTCCCCTTAACAGTGACAAGATTTTTAATATACATTTGGTGCAAGGAGTGCCTGTTTAATTCCGAGGATCTCACATGCAACCTGGATAACACTACTGAAGTAAGTAACATAAATACAAAAAAACTTCTTTTCACCAAATCCCTCTAAATCTCCCAGTCATTGTCTTCTAGTAGCAACTATGAACAGATTCCTTAGACGGTCTTTTTAAGTATACAGGCAACTGAACTAATGGAAAATATTCATGAATCCGCTGGACCAGTACCTCATCATTCCTCAATACTTTGAACTATATTTGCCTACTTAACCACAATTAAATACATCTATTCAAACAACCTGAGCGTGTAGCCTAAAATATAAAACTTAATTATAAAGGTTTCAGAGAATGAGAACTTCAGCAGCAGCCTCCAAACTTCATCATTCTGAACAGCAGTTAATAATGCACCATGGACAAATTTGTCCTTCCCTCCTCCACTAGACTACTTTTTAATTCCCTGTTTACGGAATGAAAATTAGGAAGTCTCAGCAAATACAGCAAATTTGGCAATGATGCACCAATGAGATCCTTTTCAGTCCAGAAATCTTCATAGACACGTTATATAACCCCCTTAAGTTTGTGTGGCATCACCACACTCAGTTGATGTTCCATGGAGAAAAGTCCTTTTCTGATACTTTTTATTTCCTCATCGTTTTCATTACATTGCTGCACATACAAAAACAGAGTCTTCATAAATTAACTTGATGCTTGTTTTTCTATACTCATGCTCAAAACTAGCACTTATTTTAGGTCTCAGAAGTTATACGACTATTAATAAATTAATATTTCAATCTGAGATTAATTAGCACTTCTTTTGCTTTCAGAAATTATGTGCATATTGTTTATTAATAATGGCAGATTTTTGAAAATTTCAGCTGTCCCACACACTGCTGGAATAATTGGGTTGTAATAGTACATATCCCTTTCACTATAATACTTTTTTATTTAAAAAACAAAAATTCCAAGGTCTTAAGTTTGAATATTTTTAAGGTTCCTCCCAAGCCAACTTTTAAGGAAAGACTGCAGTCTTCTACTCCCAAACAGGCAGGGAAAACACCCACATTGCATAGGATGCAAGTCCCACACTTTTAGAGGCAACTACCTCAGGACTACCAAGCTACCTAAACTCCTGAGACACTAAGAGGATATAGCTAGCTTTATTTACCCCCTTCCTCATAACCACCTTTCCCTTTTCAGCACCCCAACTCCTCCAGGTGCTTCATTTCTCATACAGAGTTCTATGGAAAACTCAGACAGCGAAGCTGTTAATTCCACTGCTGAGTCATACCACATTAGGAGGATGAACAGGTAATTTATTTTTTTTATTCTTGAAAAACAGATAGGTTCTCGGCCAGTTCGGAAAGAGTTCCCATGGACAATCCAGTTATTTCTAAGATTCATAAATCCATGAGTCCAAATGTTATACTACACTTCCTGTGCAGACCACCAGATAAAACAACCTCTCCAGGTATTTTGGAGGATCCAAGAATAGGCCAACTAAGTCACTGCCATACTCACACCCCCATACACACACAAAAACACTGTCTGGAACAAATTTTAGCTGTATTCATCCACAAGCAAAACAATGTGCTGCCAAATATGACCCACATAACAGGCCTCCTCAGAATAATTCTATTGAAGCTAACTACAGGTTTGGAGAACTTGGAAAAAAGCAAAGAATTATACTTAAAAGAAAAAAAAAAACTAGTATCAGATAACCAAGCAAATGAGTAAAATGGTCTGAAATTCGATTGCTGAACCCATCATAATTTTCTTTTCCCCCAGAAAGCTCAGTAGCTTCTAATTCAATTCAAATAACCATGTAAGACAGACAATAGTTAGAGTGCCCCAGCAAAAATCCCACATTGCTCACCCCACGACACAACAATAAAAGATGTACAGAAACTATCTGAACCAGTCTTTCACCTTTACGATTACATTAAAAGTGTAATGAAAAACCTAATAAAATATATGGCAAGTTACACACACCTCCTAATACAAAGGCTGTCAGTCAATAAGGCGGCGCAGCATGTGACAAAGCCAACAGGCAGAACAATGGGAGACAGATGCAAGACAGCCTGCAATTGCCATTTACTACCTGGGCATCCTTTCTACTTTTCAAATAGAAAGATTAAAATGAAACTGATGTTTCTTAAAACTGTAGATGAAGAGAAAGTCTGTGAGAATATAAGACCTTGAAGGGAAACAGAACAAAAACATGAATTCTGGAAAATGAGAAGTGCAGAAGTGTATAAGAAGAAAATGGCAAGAAAAAAGAAAAGGCCAAGGCACGAGAGATGTCAAGTTGCAGAAAGAAAAGACCTGGATTCTGGAAGGTATGGAGAAAGGAACTGAGGAAAGTGTTAGCAGTACAAATTAGTGGCATACCACTTGTCTGTTTTTCACTCCAGTTCATACTGGAGTTCTTGCATGACCAGGACAGCAGCAAGACTTTTGTTCAGGCCATGACAGGCCACTATTAGCCTCATTTATGCAATGCGCTCTTTATTCCTATACAGTGGCTTCAAAGACTCCCATCTGCTTCTGCTTAATAAGGTCTAAGCCCCCTGACAGTCTTCCAAGCCACAAATGTAATTGTTTACCTTTCTCTTTCAGGAGAAAGATAAGCATCCACAATGTTGAAAGAATCCCTTCTAGGACGTAAGGCGTCCTCAGGCTACTCTGTTGAACTGATCTGACCAAACACCTCACATACCTTTCAACAGAAAAAAAGACTGAAAATCAAGTTGTAAGGTTAGTGTGAATAGCACAAGAAATCTAATAAAACATCATGTATCCATAAGCTAAACATGCCAGCCAGAACAAGAGATAACACAACTGATCAAGTGTAAAGTTCCAGAACTGAGCAAAGGGGTTTCTTGTTTTGAACAGCAATAAGAACCGGGAAATTCTGATCTACTCCATAGCAGGAAGTTAGTATCACATGAAAACAGGTCTCCTTGATCAAGAAAGACATTCTATTCTCAAAAACGCTTTTATCCTGAGTCAGAAGTCATCTAAATCTCTCAGCAGGAAAAAAAAAAAACATTCCCTGCATCTATTTATCTAATCACAGATGGTCCATGCTCTTGAGGTTCTCACAAACAACCCAGATATCAGTTAATCTTATGATGTACACAAATAGAAAATGAAAGTTAAAAGATTTCTCAATCCAAGACTAAGATACAGCCTTCTAAAGAGAGACATAGATGTTGTATTGTGTTTGCATGACAAGGGTTTGGTAGCAGGGGCGCTACAGTGGTGGCTTCTATGAGGAGATACCAGAAGCTTCCTCTATGTCTGACAGAGCCAATGCTAGCAAGCTCCAAGACGGAACCATCGCTGCCCAAGGTCAAGCCCATCAGTGATGGTGGTAGCACCTCTGGGTTAACATATTTAAGAAGGTAAAAAACCTACCAGGAGTAATAGGGGCCAGACAGGGAAGTGAGAATATGTGAGAGGAACAACCCTGCAGAAACCAAGGCCCATGAAGAAGGAGGGGCAGGAGGTGCTCCAGGCACCAGAGCAGAGGTTCCCCTGCAGTCCCTGGAGAAGACCATGGTGAGGCAGGCTGTCTCCCTGCAGCCCATGGAGGATGACGGTGGAGCAGATACCCACCTGCAGCCCGTGGAGGACCCCATGCCAGAGCAGGTGGATGCCCAAAGGAGGCTGTGACCCCATGGGAAGCCCATGCTGGAGCGAGCTCCTGGAAGGACCTGTGGCCCCATGGAGAGAGGAGCCCACATTGGAGCAGGTTTGCTGGTAGGATTTGTGACCCCATGGGGGGACTCACACTGGAGCAGTCTACTCCTGAAGGACTGCACCCCATGGAAGGGACCCATGATGGAGCAGCTGATGAAGAACTGCAGCCCATGGGAATGACTCATGTTGGAGAAGTTAGTGGAGGACTGTCCCCCGTGGGAGGGACCCCAGGCTGGAGCAGGGGAAGAGTGTGAGGAGTCCTCCCCCTGGGGAGGAAGGCGCGGCAGAGAGGTGTGATGAACTGACCACAAGTCCCATTCCCTGTCCCCCTGTGCTGCTGGGGGGTTGGAGGGAGAGAAAAATCAGGAGTGAAATTAAGTCCAGGCAGAAGGGAGGGGTGGGGAGAAGCTGTTTTTAAGATCTGTTTTTATTTCTCATTATCCTACTCTCTTGTTAACTGGCAATAAATTAAATTAATTTCCCAAAGTTGAGTCTGTTTTCCCTGTGACAGTAATTAGTGAACAATCTCTCCCCGTCCTTATCTCGACCCACGAGCCTTTTGTTGCATTTTCTCTCCCCTGCCCAGCTGAGGAGGGCAGGGACAGAGCGGCTTTGGTGGGCACCTGGCCTCCAGCCTGGGTTGACCCAGGACAGACATGTAAAAAGGTTGTTCTATATCTTCAAACTAAGAAGTTTTAGTTTGGCTAAAATAATGAACTCAGCCCTAACTCAGTGTTCTCTGGTTGCTACGTGTTCACAGAACATTTTAGACACAGAAGGAGGGAACTAGCCATCAAGAAATACCTGTAAAGTAGTATGAGGGGGAAGTGTCTGTGGGGGAAGAACAACTTTGTTGACATTCTTTGTATCAGCACCCGTCTTTTTCAAGTTAAAGAAACACATCAAGGAAGACCAAAGTAGCATGCTAAATCTGAAAGCTAGCGCGTTTTATAATCTGAATAACTATTCTGAAAAACTAACTATACTTATTAAAAAATTTTCATTAAAACTCTCTAAGAAGTGTGAGCTCTAGCATCTATACATCCAGAATCTGCTTCATTTCTATTTCCTGAACCTAATTCCAATTCCGATAGCACAAATTCATACAGCTCATTACGAGACAGATGAATCCTTCCCACTGCAGCTGTTGAACCCACTTATGCCTAGCATTCATTGGAATTAGCATCTGAATTACTAAAGCATGAGGCAATACAATGGAAAGATCTCAGCAAAATAATCACTAAATAATTTAAGAAAAATATGAAGTAGACCAAGATGGCCAAATCCAGAATCCATGGAACCTATATCTGAGAGTTCCCTGAATGTTTTTAAGGCTTCCAGTTCATGGAACATTTCTACTATACTGTTGGGATTTTTTAACCATTCACACAGTGTCATCACTCAGTAATTTTCCTGTAACTTTTTAATTTAAAATTTCCATTGCAATACCTCAAACTGTGAAGCAGTATTTTCTGTTTAACAACTCTACTGCTTCTACTACAAGACCTTTATAGTTTGATCTTTTTGAGGCATCCCACTCAATCAGTAATTCAGATTTAACTTCTTTTTCCCCAGAAAAGTGACTACAGTTGCAATGCTTGGGATAAAGGTAAAGCATTACCTCTCAATATCAACTAATTGAGATTACATCATACAGCTTCAGACTTTTTGTAACATACAACAGATTCAGAAAACATGAAAAGTAAAAAACAGCAAATTTATATAAAATGAGTCATCTAAACAGAGGTTGAGATTCAGCAATCTTTCCTTTATAGATAAACTTGAGTTTTATATACTATTATTATATTTTCTGGAAAATACCACTATTAAAATCTTCCCGCATGTTCCATCAACATCTGCTTTGCATATCCAACCTAAAACTAATAAAACCATTACCTTACACTAAAATAAGAACTCCTCCCAATGCTCACAGGCATTAAAAAGTTTAATCATGTGCCTTTTAGTTCTGTTTGTACTCAATCAAATTCACCCTCCATTTCCATCAAGCTTAATGGTCTTTGTGCACAAGTGACACGCTACTTAGAGGTACGGTAAGGCAATGACATTTGATGGGTTAGCACAGGACAATAAAGCAGTAACATACAAAGTGACCTAGAAACTGTCACAAAATACAGGCGTTTTTTCATCGACGTCAGTGGAAGTCTCTTCAATGACAAACACCAAATCAAGCCTTGCGCTCGAGACAGACATTTCTTGACACACAGCAGAGCTACATTTAATTGCTACACTGAATCTTTTAACATAAATGTTAGCCCAAGAACCACCACTTACAGTGATTTTAAAAAGTACACGAAAGAAAGTCTACCTGTAGACCTAGAAATATAGTTTACTTTTAAATAGCCTCTCCTGATGAGCTGAAAAAATTGTGAAAGTAACCTGGGAAAAACAGCCTGCTTCCATTAACTGATACAATTTTTTTCCATTGCACTGATCACCAGAGCATCAAAATGAGTCAGCAGCATGAACAAATTATCAGCATTAAGAGTTTATAAATATTCCGTATCTGTTTAGTGTATACTTCTCCCAGAACCAACTCTTTGGTTTCTTGTATTCAACATGACACACAAACTTTAGCATTTTTCACTTAGATCAACAGCTTAAAAGACATGCTGAACCCTTTACATGCTTATCAACTAAAAGACAGCAGTCACCTTTGTACATGACAGAATAATCAAAGCCTGTAAATCATTCTCTTCAGCGTTCTGAATATTTCTGAGTAATAAGGTCTTTGTTCCCTCCTTTCTGCTTATTATGTATTATTAACATATCTGAGGCAGAGTGTTTAAGCACTTCGAAACGCGATAGTCTTAGACGAAGTGTCACACACAGATTTTTCTCCCAAACCACTGAGGCAGTTTTTATGTTTGACAGCCCATACGACGCAGACAGAAAACCACGAAGTTGGCGTAAGAACCGTACAAGGCGCAAATGAGCCCTTCTTGTCTGAATCTTTGATTTCCTAATGTAATGCTATTGAATAGCACTCATTCCCAGTCAGAAATTAATTCTGCATTACTGTAATCACCGAAATGCCTGTAGAGATCTCCTCATTTGCATCCTCTATGTATATGACCAGAGAGAAAAGACATTAAATGTGGATCCCTAGAAATACCAAAGAGCTTTGTACATCTCGGAGCATGACAACGAAAGAAGCATAACCAAACCTGTCAAATGAGAAAAACTGTATTGACCAGAATGTCAATTCATTCTTGGTGAGCAATAATTAGCAGAGCTGCAGATCTACATAAAACTTGGTTTGGTAGCGGAAGGGCCAGAGGGAAGACCAATTACCCAGCACTGTAGGTGGTAAACAAAATGTGGTTGCTTACTAGCTCTCTCTATTTTCCTACTCTGAGCAACATTTGCATTTGCTTACAGAAAACCACTCTACGCTCCCTTTCACAGAAGCTCATCAACTTACAGCTCAGTAACAAAATCTGTCTTCTCTGATATTCTTTGGAGCTTTTGTTTCTGCAGACAGCTTTTCACAGGCAGGTTTATCACAGGTTCTAGATTTCTCAGGTAAAATTTTCTAGAGTAAAACGTAATCATTTTAGAGACTTGCTTTGCCTTTGTTGTCACTTATTTTCCTCAAAGGGAAATTGATACAGCAGATATCAAACAGCTAGCACGCAGAATTCAGAAAACCAGAAAAAGGATTAAGTGGTTGTATTGCTGTGCCTTGAAGAAAATTAGACAAAAGATCTAAATCTTTAAAAGCTACTGGAAACCCAAAACTATCAATGTATTTACATTAGACAACAAAGGAAAAGGGAGAGATTAATACATACTTTATAAACGGCAAGACCATGGAAGAAATTAAGTACCTTGCCAAATATCCTAAGAAAGGACTTGTAAGGCAATGTGACTAATGCAAATCACAACCTGTTCCTCTATACTCCCACATTTCTAATGTTTAGTTATAAAAGCATTGACCTTCTCAATTACATAATTTTAGATTGTTCAAAGTCTTTTATTTAAAAGATCAGCATTCCTGTATTAATGCTAAATATTTTATTGCTTCAGAAGTTTGCTGATGTATGCAAGACTCAGAATATTTTAAGAACGCATATGGTGAAAGCTTAAAATTTCATCACAACAGCAATTTCCTCAGTACTTTGCTGAATCCTCAGCTTGCTCAGTTGTGTTGGTTCTGACATTAATTTAGGTGATAATGAAATAAAGATGAAATTAATCAAGAATACAGGAGGGAGGGGGAACACGAGTCTTGGCTTCTACTTTACAGTGACCTATATTTTGATCTTTTCTCAATACTGAAAAAAAATACTATTTTATTACAGTATATTACAGGTCAGAAAACTACTATGATGCTTTAAGTAAAACAAGTTAAAATCTTAGTAAGTATCTGAACTGAAGTCACAGGAAAAAAAATACAGCTAAATTTATCTTTTCTAATAAGCAAATTCCAACATGATGCTAAGTCATTTCTGAAATAAGAAAGGTTCCATATATTAGCTATTCAATTACTCCAAGTAATTGCCCCAAGAAAATCTCTACATTTCATTAGCGCAAGAAAATGTAATTAGGTAGAACAACCAAGATCTTTAAGGTGTAACTTAAAAACAGCTACATCAATCATGATGATACTTTTGAAATCTAGACACATACATACCCAGTAACATATGCATTAACTACTTTATATACACTTCGGTTGTCCAGTAGAAGGGTAATTTACACGTGACTAAGTAGACAGATTACTTTAATAGATTTGTTTTCTTTCACAAGAAAATAAAACTATAAAATTACATTAACACATACTGCTGACAGTATTTTTAAGATTTAAAAATCACATTTTCCTCTAGTCAATCCATTATTTAAAATATCATTAAGCTCTAAGCCAAAAAAATGATACCATAAAGAGATTTCTCTAATGTCAACAAAACACTGTAACTGGTAATTAGAAATTAATTGTTTCCACAGGCTTTTTAAAGCACAACATTTGTTGCCATCATATTGCAAATAGTTCAACACTAACAAATGGAAAACTAGAAGTCATATTGCTGTGCTTAATAATCCAAATTTATTTTTTTCTCCTCTACTCTAACTCCATTTGCCCTGTAGGGAAAAGCAAAGAAAAAAGAATCATACCTAAATTCATTAAAGCATTGAAGTTTCTAACAGAAATATTTCAAAATGTTGAAAAAATTTGTAATTCAACTTTTGCTTTTAGTGCTAAAATAATGAACCAGTTCACTGGCAAATGATAAATAGACACCACTTCCTCTGTAAATTCAAAATAGATTTCCCTTTTGCAGTAAAGCCATTTAAGCCCTTTTTCCTTAAGAAATTTGTAATGTTCCAAACACAGCACTACTGCGAACTTCAAAGTATAGGTAACATGTCAGTAAACACACCACAAATGCCTGAGATGATAATATAGTACAGATTAATACTCAGCAGTAATGTTTGGCCACATGCCAAAAGAGTGGCTTTACAGTTTTGTCATTTGCAGACCAAGTTAGTAAAGCCGGCAAGATGGTTTTTTTAGCTGGATGGAGAAATCTTAATGCACGCTTACAGCATGAGCATTAAGCTGTAACCAAGCAGTTATAAACTACCACTTACTGTTTTTCTCATCTGGAAACTTTGATTAGCATTCCGTGTAAACAATTGCAAGTCTTAAGCTACAAGACATAAACCAAAGAACAGTTCCAACTTACAGCACATCGCATTGCTGGTCTAAGTAATGTGACTACAGTTTAAACAGAATATTGCTCAGGCAAGTGGATAAATACCTCACATACAGTTCAAAATGAACAAGTGGATGCAAGCTCTTAAAATGGTATCATTGTAAGCATTCATAATGCTGGAAGCCTCTTCTCTTCACAAAACTTAGGCTGAACGAACCTCACATCACCTGATTTTAGAAAGTGATAAAGATTATTCTAAAGTTTAACACGGTTATTTTAGATTGCTTCAGATTAAGACCTTCCAGTACTTCACTAATTTGATTTCTGTCTGCTTTTCATCTTACATATTATCTTTCATATTCTATCTTCAAAGAGAAGAGAACACTGCCTGAACTAATTCCTCATAAAGACTTATTTGCTGCAATTAGATTTTATAAATAAAAACCTTCCCTTTTTAAATTAAATAAACTTGCAAAACAACCATGTAACACCAGCACCTCTAGTTCACAAGTCACAGTGTTGATTAATTGCAAAAGTATTTGCAGAGTAATCACACAGGTAGAATAGGGGAGGAAGAACAGTGTGAATGACAGAATACAGGAAACATATTTTGTACTAAGATTTACCAAGAGCAAAGACCACCTGATCTCCCGGGATGCTTAGCACTGTTGTGAGATTCATTATGCAGCAAGTAAAACCACAAGACTTCCAGAACTATACAGATGGGTAGTTTTCAGTCAAGTCATGGACTAAGGAAGAATATGACATTTTGGCACTGCCAATTGAATCTTCTGCTTTTTCTCAGATGCCACTGGTCCACCCTGCTTATCCTACCACTATGGCCCAACTTCCTCGGTTCTTCTCAAAGTAATGATGACGTGTGCCACAGTTCTGAATACTTCCCTTCATTTGGCTCCTTCTAGTCCACATTTACAGCTTTAACTAAATTATACTTCAAGTACAAGGGACAGAAATTAATGAAACACATCCCTGAAAAGGGATACCTGAAAGAAGAGCACAACAAGAGCAGTAGCAAATGTTGCAACAGTAATTCCTCCTGCTTTTTGTGTTTGGAAGAGACAAAGACTCACCGGAATCAAAGACTATTGTTCTTTCATTCTCTCTCAATGCCTAGGAGAAGAATCAAGTTGAACAACAGCACAGCTTTTCTCCTTTTCAGCACAGAAAACAGAACACACTCCGATGCCAATAATGAACAGGTACAAAGATCTCCAGAGATATTAAAGTGTTGATATTAAAGGCAAATTAGCTGAGCATCTTCCAAAAGATGAAGCTATGTGGGTGCCACAGCATCACTAATCAGCTGCTCTATCCATTTTCTTCAATTTAAAGTAACCGCAACTTGAAACTTATCCCAAAATATTTTAAAATATTACATAGGAAAAGAAAATATATCAATTATTTTAAAAATTATTATTATCAAGTACCCTTTAATACAAGAATAACGTACTATCTTATGAATTTCCCACTTTAAGTTACAATTAACAACAAAGTAAATTATAAAAAAATGTTGTTTCCAACAACATCATAGAAACTCCTGGTCCCTTTCAGATAAGATTTCTCTGTAACCTACCCAGAAAAACGAAACCTAAAAGCTAAAATTAAACACTCTAGTTGATCATAAAATTCATGAAGGAATACGAAGAGTGGTCCTAAGATCTTCCATACTCTCAGTCATTGTAGAGAACTATTAAAACACTGAGTTTAAGCTGCATGTAAGAGCCCTAACATGTGAGTACAGGTGTTAAACAGCAATGACAGCTATCAAAGTTACACCGTCACCTAGGTAAAGTTGAGGTGGGTTTAATGAAAGCCACTAGGTAAAATACTCAAAGTGAAAAGGGGAGCAAGGTGACTGATACACCGTTAAATGTGTTGCTATGTAGGAAAATGCTAGTGCAATAGTTTTCTTGCTGTACCTACTATCTATTAAACCATTTAAATAATACAGGACTACATTTCCTATATATACAATTCATCTACAGACAGACGTCTGAATAAAATGAGTAGGAGTGTAACCTTCAACTATAACTTCATTACATGAAGAAATGTGGCACAAGCCTGTAACACACACTCTTCTGTTTTGGAATACTTTTTTTTCCATATCCCTAAATTCCTTCTAGAAGAGTTTTTCCTCCGGGTACTGGATGACATCCTTCTTGGTTTTTTCTTCTCCATCCTTAATTTAACTTTTTATACCATTTTGCTTCAATACACTCCCAACCTTGCTTTAGCTTCACTTTTTTCCATGTAGGTGCAAATGCCCTAAATAAATGCAGAGGACTATACAGGTATTTTATTATAATTGCAGGTTCCAGCAACACCAGTAACAGTCATTACACCCCATCAAAAAATAATATAAAGCAATCAGAGGCTTCCCAACCATAAAGCTAACAATTCTCCAGCTAGTAAATCAAACTTCTGCAAGTGGTAGCCATAATCCTTGAGCACCAACCAATGGAGTTAAGTAAACCAATTCAGTCTTGCTGCTCTATCACAACTCATTATGATTTATATGGGCAACATAACAAACAGCTCAGCCAGTAGGTTAGAGTATGCTTTGAGACATATAATGAATAATTTTAGCAAATGGAACACCCCAAGCAAAATCCCCACATACACCAAAGAGAAAAATAAAAAACAGCTTTAGGTTGACACCCAATATGGAAAAGTCTGAGCAATTAAAGTCTGGCAAATTTACACGGAACTAAATTTTATAGGTCTTTTAGACAGTTTTAAGTACAGACAGAACTACTACATTCCCTTTTAATTAAAAAAAAATCCATATGCAATTGAGCTGGGAGCAAAATTTCAAGCAGAACAGACTAAGAGTAAAAGTAAGATCTGTCTCTTGAAATTCTGTGCTGTGTTATCTGCAAAATGACATTCTGCACAAGAGGCAGCTTCCTCGTTCGGTAAGCTTACTTCTATGTAACAACTGAAAGGAAATCAGAGACAAGGGGGAAGAATTTGTTAAAATACTCTGTTGAAATGTAGTACCACAGAAAAATGAGTAATTTATTATTTTTTTTTATTACTTGCTTTGACATTAAAAAAAAGGCTTCAGAATGTTCTGAAATACACACATCAGTTTAAGATTCTCAAAAATGTACATCAAGTGAAACAATTTCTGAATGCTAGTAGTAACAGTTTTAAATATCACAAGCATATTTTGCTAACAGTAAAACTAGAAAAAAAATTCATCTGCTTTGTTTCTGAGGAGATAAATAAAAAATTCCAGACCAGTTTTTTTTCATGTGTAAAAACCACCATACAGTCATACAATAATTAAAGTCCATGCATCTCATTCTAGGACGTTTTTCATGACATTATAGGACAGCAATATTTTTTTGCTTTCCTGTATCCACATGCAAAAGTAAATGTCCACCAAGCCCATGCAAATTCTGTCCTGCTCTACAATATTTAAAGTGAATAATTGTCATAAATTTCAGGACAGTGCAAATTACATACAAAGAACAAATAAGCAAATTGCAAGGTTTTCAGATTAGTTCAGTCTCTATCTGATAAAAATAGTAATAAAGAACTTATTAAAGAAAGAAACATTTCAACATGGCAAAGGTTTCAATGTGTGTCAGAGCCTTCAAAAGGTGCATAAAAAGAAAATATAACACAGGAAAATACAGAAGAAAATACTTGTTTTCTATCATTATGAGTCAATTAGGTAACCAAACATTTCAGATTTCATGCATTAGTTCAGCTCACTAAATTTGCTGAGGGAAATAATCAAACAGGCTAAAAAATTTCAAGAAACTTGGAGGATTTTAGGAGTTCTCTGTACTAGCTTAACAGAAAAAGTTACAGTAGAAGATATTGACTTTATTTAGAAGAAACCCTTCGATTTTGGTGAGCCTTGTTGTGCAGCAGACCAAAAATGAAAGCAGTCCATAAATACAGGCTCTTTAGCACAAAACAAAGATAGGAGGGAAGGTAGATGGTTTGTGCAGTCCCACATTAGTAGCATTGGAAAAGGTAACAGCATAATGAAAACTAAGTCTAATCAATATATCTGTCAGGTCAGCATTTAGCCTGTAATCCCACCAGGTACAGCTCTAAGACCTTTGGTAAATGAGTAAAACAAAAATCTTATTAAAACAAAATAAATATTAAAAAAAAACCAAACGCAAATAAGATCCACATTTGAAAATCTCTGCAGCCTACATAGTCTGTGCAGGCTATGTTTGTATTACAAGCATTTCAGATTGCCTTCACACAAAGCTCACTGTGAAAAGAAAAATACTTACAATAATAGCATAATGCATTGCATTTGGCTTAAGAAAGGCATATGCTATACACAATTCTGTGAAAAGCAGATTAAATCTTAGCATCACAAACATCAATGTTATCTTAAAAATTACAAAATTACTGCAGTAATACTTAGAACTACATTCTCTCAGGGTAAAGGTTAATAATGCACAAATAATAAGAACTATGGTATCTGAATCCTAAAATATAGTTCAAAAAAGTAGCTGGCTCAACTAAGTGATATTAGCAGAATAAATAGCTACAGACATTTAAAGAAAGGCAATACTGTAGAGAAGTAATAATTATCTCTATGGAAGAATGATTCATATATGATTACCATCGTGGAACTTCATCCCAACTTCCATTAGAATTCAATCAGCACCAATTGCAATGGAAAAAAAAATGAAAAGACATATTGGAGCTATAAAATATCTTCTAACTATAGACTACACACCACTACTCATTTATTTGCAGGAGTGCCTTTAAATTTGAAGCTCGTAATATGGAATGGCAAAAGGGAAAAGGTTTTATGAGGAATTCATGGACCATAACATCAGCGCTATACTCATCAATGTAAACAGAAACTACACGCAAATGCCTTTCCTCTATTTAGTCAAGGTTTTCAATAATCAGACTCTTTCTCAAGTAGTACTTATCAATACATACATGAAAACCAGACAGAGGAATTCAAAGATTCAGAACTATTTTAATATTGGGAGGGAGAAAAGGGAAAACAGAACTGTATATACACAAACGCCTCAGCACTTAGGTACTTCCCTGAAACAAGAAGATGCAAAGGAACAAACAACAAAGCTTCCATTCAACGTTTTCTTGAAAAGCAAGAAAGCAAAAGATGCTTTGCTCTTTGAGCAAAAGATGCAAGTAACTGATTTCTGAAATAGTTATATACATTCTTATAACTTTAAAATGACTGCCTGCCTGCATGGTTCCAGTGTTCTGCTTCTGGAAGCTAAGCAACAGCCCACGGCTTGCTCCAGCAACCTAAAACTACAAGACCAAAAGACACAAGTTTCTTATGGAAACAGTGACAAAGTTAACTGTCATCACGCAAGCAGTACAACTTTAATCACATTTTATAGGTACGAGATCCATTCAGCAAGAAATCCAAGAAGCAACATGTAAAAAAATGGCAAAAGTTCAAGAATAGATAGCCAAGAAACATAAATCTGAACCCAGGATACTTGCATTACAATTGTACAGTTCAATGCCTTGTGAGTGCAGTTAATGTATAAAAAAACCCACATCAGGCTCACTGATCTTGATTTTCCTTTATTCGCAGTCCAATTAGATGAAGTAAACTCAAAGAAATGGGAACAAGAAGCTGACAGACCAATAGATCTGCCAGGACATGCTACCTATTAAATACAGAACACCAGTGATCTACTACTGACAATTATTCAATCACTTTTCTCCAATCCAATGGCAGACAAAAATGCCACCTGTGCATTAAAGCGAACGTTCTAGCGCACACTGATGAAACGGCTCCCATCAAATAGCCTCGACGGCAAACAGGCAGAGCATTTGCCCTAACGTGTTCCCCACCGCTGTGTTACCCCCTAGATCCCACTGTGGCTGCTTTCTCTTTTGCTCAGATTTGCTCTTTCCAGTGGGAGCGCAGATGACTTTTCAGCTCGCTGAGCATTTATGCCGACCTCCGAGGGGAAAACTACAGAACCTTTCCTGTAGAAGAGCAAAGCACTGCCAAGTGCCCAGAAGAACATACACCCCTTCTCTTGTCTGTAGTATAGCATCCTAAAGAAACAAGTTCAGAATTGCTATCATTGATAATGTCAATCCACAGCCTATGTTTCTTCAAAGACACCACTATTTTTTTTGCAAAATTCACAGTTTTCCAGGCTCACAGTAACCCACAAGCCCTTAATATTGCGGTTCAGTTTACAGTGCTTTTATTACTAAGTCATGAAGGAAAAATTCTCTGCATTTCTTTGCACTACAGTAGCTATGGTTCCGAGAAAATTAGGATATGACTAATTAGGTAATAAACGCAAATCTTCTTCATTATACATGGCAAATACTTGCCTTCTAAATAATGCAAATGGACATTTTTGTGCTTTTGTAAATTTTCGCTTTCAAAAATTAAAATGGCTGGTGGATACTAATCAATCTAAAGTTTAAATAACATGCTCAGCTCAATTCAGGGTGAATAAAATACAGTAATTTGCCCAAACCCTTAAGAGCACTTAATCCTGAGCTAGATTTCCCACTTCCAGTAACACATGCATTTCGATCTAAAAAACACTACAACCACAAAATTTTACCCTGAATGTGACCAGTGAAGCAGTGGGAAGTCTGCCATTGGCTTTTTAATCAATACCACACCACTCTGAAGTTCATGGACAAAAATCGACACAGCCTGATCTCTCCAGAGCTTCCAAGCAAATCTGTTAAGTACAATAAAGGAAAAAAAAAAAGGTTTTGCCTGAAAACTTAATTTCTGAAAGGGAGAAAAAGTATCTTTAAACAGCTTTGTAGGATATCAAGTATCAAATTTTATAGATAATTCATATACATCTCATGTTTCAGTTTCTTGAGTCGCACCCTTCATGATCAGTTAGCCTTCCAACAATAACACAGCTGATCAATCAAGTAGTAGGAAAGCATCACCTGCCGGCATAGGAACAGACATCTTTGCTGTGGCTGCACTAAATGCAGGCATCTGCATGCACATGCAACAGCTGGAGAGTCAGAAGAGCATGGTCAAGGCAGAGGTTTTGTCATCAGCAATGTGTGTTGAAAAGGACCCTAATTTCACATGTTCATGTTGACAGCTGTAAGTATAAAGGGGAGAGATCACTCCTGATCCCAGCTCCTTCATAGATGAATTAAACACAGAGACATAGGATGCTGATGTTAGAACAAGCACAGGGAATGCATTCTCTTTCTCAAAAAAAAAAAAACACCACACCAAAAAGACACATAATCCACCCTATGGACAGCTAACTACTTGCTCTTTGAATCATAACCACGGCATCACTCATACCCCAGCCCTGGGAAATAAAGCAAGAGCTTTAGTCAGAAATCAGTGAAGATTGTCAAAGTAAACAAGAGTTTTACCCAATTTTTCACTGGCCCCTGAAATGACATAGTACTTTGAGAATGTATATATAGACAAGAGGCTCAGTAATTTTAAGACAGCCTTCGCTGTTACATTTCCTAAGGAAGCAGCAAAGGCAGCACATACTCTTTGAACAAGCTTGTGTCACTTTTCTAACATATGACGACACAACTTTTCATGCTGATCTATTCAGCTACACATTGGGAGCTGATGTTTGGTTCACTTTCGATCCTCTAGAGGTGAAGCACAAAGAATTAGCTTAGGAAGTGTGGGTTGGATGAGTGGACAGTGAGGTGGATGAGAACAGGCTGAATGGTAGGGCTCAGAGGGTTGTGATAAGTGGTGCGGAGCCCAGTTGGAGGCCTGTAGCTAGGGGTGTGCCCCAGGGGTCAGTACTGAGTCCAGTCTTACTCAACACATTCATCAATGACCTGGATGAGGGGACAAAGTGTACTGTCAGCAAGTTTGCTGATGATACAAAACTGGGAGAAGTGGTCAACACACCAGAAGGCTGAACTGTCATTCAGTGAGATCTGGACAGGCTGGAGAGTTGGACAGAGAGGAACCAAATGAAATTCAGTATGGGCAAGTGTAGAGTCCTGCACCTAGGGAGGAATAATCCCAGGCACCAGTACAGGTTAGGGGTTGACCTGTTGGAAGCAGCGCTGCGGAACAGGACTGAAGACTCCTGGTGGAAAACAAGCTCTCCATGAGCCAGCAGTGTGCCCTCATGGCCAAGGTGGCCAACGGGACTTGCGGTACATTAAGAAGAGTGCGGTCAGCAGGTCGAGGGAGGTTATCCTCCCCCTCTACTCTGCCCTGGTGAGGCCACATCTGGGGTACTGTGTCCAGTTCTGGGCTTCCCAGTTCAAGAAAGACAGGGAACTACTGGAGAGAGTCCAGTGGAGAGCTACAAGGATGGTTAGCAGACTGGAGCATCTCTTGTATGAGGAAAGGCTGAGCGAGCTGGGTCTGTTTAGCCTGGAGAAGACTGAGAGGGGAATCTCATTAATGCTTCTAAATATCTAAAGGGTGGATGTCTAGAGGGAAGGGGAAGACTCTTCTCAGTGGTGTGCAGAGACAGAACCAGGGGCTATGGACACAAACTGGTACATAAGTTCCATCTCACTATGAGGAAAAATTTCTTCACTTTGAGGGTGCAGAGCACTGGAACAGGCTGCCCAGAGAGGTTGTGGAGTCTCCTTCTCTGGAAAGATTAAAAACCCACCTGGATGCAATCCTGTGCTACATGCTCTAGGTGATCCTGCTGTAGCAGGGGTGTTGGATGAGATGATCTCCAGAGATCCCTTCCAATCCCTGCCATTCTATGATTCTGTAATTGCATTGTGTGTCATTCAGAAGCACTATACTGGAGCTCTATGCATGTACAAGCTGTACAATAGATTCCATTTTTCTTGTGAAAGGTTTTAGAAAGATTACAGATCAGTGTGTATTTTTATGTATATAAAATTCTTTCTATGCTCAATAAAAGTAAACTCCTGATGGACTTGCCTTGCAAAAGACTTGCTTCCACCTCCATAAGGCCAATCTCCAACTTTTATAATGAAAAAACGAATTATAAACAAAACCATTTTTCTTTTTTAGGAACAGATCCATAAATAAGGACAGCTGTAGGACACTATTAAGATCCTGCATTTCTTCCACATGACTGAAGTAAGTGCCTATGCTGACCGAGCAAAAATGTCCTAAAAAAAAAGTTTTTTAAACTTGCTCAAGTCAACAGCCTAAAATAACTACATGTAACCACCCAGACATCTCACAGTACATCACATCACACTGCAGTATTATGTAGAGACAGCAAAAAGCACCCTGACATGGGTACAAAAGCAGATCGCAAAGACAGGAAGTTGGGACACTCATTGCATCAAGTCTGCAGTGGATCCAGGCTTCTCAACCAAGGGATGATGAAAGGCTTACTAAGAACCTAAACACAGCTCAAACATGCAACCCTCTAGGATTCACTGCCTAAGCAACCACAACAAATTATATCCTTCAGAGAGAGAAGAGTGCTTTGAGCACATTGATAATCTGCTAAAATTGAGCTGACAGCAAAGTATCATGGCTCTGGGGACAAAAGCTTATAAGCTACTCAGCTCTTCAACTAGAGATGGTGGTAAGGACACATGTTCAAGAGGAGCAAGACCTGGGTTCAATGCATTGTCAGCACACGGGTGCTCCAATCCAATATTCAATCTCCCTGGGGTGTGATCTTGTTATCAAATTATAGGATAAACTGGGATATCAGCCTGCTCATATTCTATTGGTGTTATTACCCTAAATTGCACAGAATAAGCACCAGACAACAGTAAGAAAGAAAACAAAAGGAAATGTGATCATTACTATAAGGAGGGCACTCTCCAAAAGGAAAAGATCCTGGGTTTCCATCTTCATATTCAGAATGCTGTGTTTTATTAGTGATCATGACATACAAGCACGTTAGCTCAAACCTAAGCAAATAACCAGAAAATAAGCAATACATTAAAAACAATCACTGCCATCATCAAAAGAAAACAAAAAGTCAAGTTTTGTAAAAAAGTTTCTCTGGTACAAAGACTTCATAAAATTCAGGAAAACAATCACTTCATAAGTTAGTTTTCTAAGCACATGAAAATGCAGGTAATAAAGCTCAGAAGACACATCACATCAAGCTTTCACAGCATGGATCCTTCACACAACATACGCACAGAAGTCACAATTTCAGCAGTCTGAAATATATTCAGAATGACAGATTCTAACTGAATTTAGACAGTTAAGGAATATACTATATTTCATGTAGTTTAACATTTTTACCTCTCCAGATTTCTGTGAAATGCAACTAAGTATGAAGTACAGCTCTAAACTAATTTAAGTGACTTAAAACATTTCCTGCATATCTTTTTAAGCTGTCAGCCTGTAAAATCAACAATTTCTCTTAATCCAGAGCAGGAATGCTATTTTTTTAAGAATACAGAGGATCTTGACACAGGCTAGATCAATTTTCAGGGGCAAGGGACTGTTGATATCTATTGCCTTTAAGTAAGGAAGGACGTGTTTCTTTCACAAGAAGCTTGTCCAAGTTAAATAGTAATGAAGCTTTATGTAAAATATGCATATATTCATATAAATATAGACACACAGAGATTATTTTGTTCTAGCAAAGAAGTGTCAGGTATTTTTTTGAACAGACCAACTACTAATGTCCTTTCTGTCAGCAATACGTGTCATCTCTCAGCTATACAATGAGGGTGCAATTTATCTCAACTGATGTACACTACACTCATCGATCAGGGCTCCCTTAAAAGTTGTTTTTTAAGAAAAAGAAGTTAAAACAAGGCATTTCCACAGGCCAGTTTATCTTCTCCCAAAATAGGCTGCTGAAACAGCCGGGATGAAGGACCCTCAGGAGATACCCTTTCCCTAGAATAGCTCTATGAGCTACTGTAACTAGCTCAAACTTCCATACTCAGACATCTGAAGATTGACAAAAACAAAAATCTAGCCCTGTTTGCACATTTACCCATCCCAGGAATTGAAATGATGAGAAGTTTTCAATTACTGCTGGGATCCATTCAAAGCCACGGCAGTCTGCTCCAGGCAGGCAACACCCTCGTATCCTTCTCATACAGATGACAAACGTTAACCTATTTCAAACTTTAACATAATCTCCAAGTCTTAAAAATGCAAAGAAAATATCAGTAAAATTAGGCAGCAATTTTTATTTATGTTCATTATTTTTATTACTTATGTTTATTTATGTTTCACTCAGAGCTATATATTCATAAACATACAGGAGCGATGTGAAGTCAAAGCAGCTGCTTAACTTGGTTAAAAAGAGGCCTCTGGTGGCAGTTGTGAAGTATCACTTCTCATAATTTTGTGAAATACGTATTTTGATAACATAATTTTCTATATAGAAACAGCTCCAGAAAACACATTAAGCAGTTAGATTTGCAGTGAAAATTTTGACATATTACTGCTTATCTCCAAAGCACTACCCATTTCAGTGCGTCCTTCTTCATGCCTACACCACAAATGTCAAATTAGTCTCAAAGTTGCATATATTTCCAGTTAAGTAAAGCATCGCATTTTTAAACAGCTGCATTGAAAACTTCAGTGTTAAAGCTATTTCCTTCCTAAAGATACTAACTTAAGGTTAGTTAAGGTTCTGAGGCCAGCTCATTCCCCAACACCAACCATGAAGGCTCCTTGATTTTGTTTAAAAATTACATAGACCAACACAGAAAATTCACAGAAATATTTCTATATAAAAATGCAGCATTTCTTGGCTAAGCATAAGAATAAAATAAGCCTGCAGAGTAAAACATATTAAACTGGAAAATGCACACAACTTCTGTAAAATTCAATTCTTTTATTAAAGCTTCATGACCCTGATCCATATGGAACACAGGGAACCCAAACATTAAGCACATGATTAGGAGCCATCACACTGCCTACAAGAAGCTAGATAAGGCTCCCTGCCTCCTAGAAAGAGCTAGAAGACAGGAGAATCATACTAAGGGGGAGAACTGTAAGAGATATGTTAAGGTTGATACGAAAGACCTTAAAAAAACAAAGGACACCACTCCCAGCAGTAAAACTTAGAGATATGTTTTCACATCAAAATCCAAACTCCTAGCTTCCGTAAGATCACAGCACAGACTCCCATCAACAGAGGACCATGTGTCCAAGCACCAGCAGAACAGCAATAAGGTTGCAGCGTACCACACATACCATTCTCTTCCTCTGCATCCAAAAGAACAAGGAGATCATAGACATATTTCAAACACATACGTAGGGCAAGCAAAACCAAAAACTTGGCTTGACATTTATGAAGGCTGACATAAGTAATAGTCTGAGGCAAAGGGCAGACTGTAACAGCTGATGATTTGCTTATTGGTTAGACTGGAGTAAAAGCAGTCCCATTATCATTTAAGAGCCCGCAAAGGGGACTTAAGTAGGCCAATGGACAGCCAAGGACTTTCTCTGGCATGGCCAACTCTTCTACCACTCTCTTGGTCCTTGACACTGGCATGTAAGGAAGGGAGTAACAAGGGCCGTCACCAGAACTGACCCTTTATAGACAGTCACCTGCGACAGCTGCACCAAGCAGTTCCTCTTGGGATGAGGCTACAGAAAGCAGCTAAAACTATCGTTTCCATAGAATGATAGAATGGTTTGGGTTGGAAGGGACTTTAAAGATCATCTAGTTCCAATCCCCTTGCCATGGGCAGCGACACCTTCTACTAGACCAGGTTGCTCAAAGTTCTATCCAATATGGCCTTGAACACCTCACAGAGAAGAATTTATTCTTAATATCTAATCTAAATCTACCCTTCTTCAGCTTAAAGACATTACCACTTGCACTATCCCTACAAACCCTTGTAAACAGCCCCTCTTCAACTTTCCTGTAGGCCCCTTCAGGTACCAGAAAGGCTGCAATTAGGTCTCCCTGGAGCCTTCTCTTCCCCAGGCTGAACAACCCCAACCCTCTCAGCCTGTCTTCATAGGAGAGCCTCATGGCCGTGCTCTGGACTCACTCTAACAAGATAACATTTCTCCCATCAGACTGGCCCGTCTGCAGCCATACTAGTATGAACAATGCTAAAAACACTTATATTTGGTATTTCTTACAATAAATAGCTGAACTGCCTAGCCAACGTGCACTATATTTCTCTAGAAATAACTCTTTTTTAACTCTTAATAGTAAACTCATTAACACATTTAAAGCAACAGGTCTATCTGTTCCATCTTTTTATTTATGCCATAGTTATCTTAGAAGATGTTCGGGATGGAACATTAGATATACCATGAAGATTTTCAGGGTTTTTTTAAGTACAGATTTGCAAAACATTGTATAACTAAAGCTCTGCACATCCTGTGCACAGCTGCATTTTTTCCTGACAGCATTTCAGTACAGGTCCAAATCAATGAAACAGACTTAACTGCTTTTTCAAAGAGATGCTTTGTTTTCACAGAATGACAGCTCAAATTTTTGAAGAAGGAAAAAAATAGCTAACAAAAGAAAAAGAATAATTTTATTTGTCCAGAAGGCATTGTAGAAGATTTATTACTGCCAAAGTTTCTCTTCATATTGATGACAACAACTCAACACATTTCATTTTTTACAGATAGAAAGTACATCCAAGTAACATGAAATACACTGCAGACAGACACTGAAAACACTTCAATTGCGATGATCAAATTTATGTGAAGCAACACATAGCTATGCATATAACTACACAACTTGTTACACATGCACAACCGGACAACAGGACACTGCCAATAGCGGACGTCCAACATGGATCTTTCCTCCCATAATCTGCTTCATCCAGTCCCCCTGGCACTCAGACAAACATAACAGTAAAATTCATACTGTGGAGAAATACAAGCTTTGCCATAGAGTAGCAGACCAATGGCTCATCTTTCCCGTTATCACACTTAATCTGTTTAATACTTTACCTCACAAAGAGCAAGCCCTTTACTGAGCAACTACAGAATGACAAAACACTTGTCTATGCAATTAAGATACTCCAAATATAAATAGAAAGAGAGTCAGATAAGGAGGCATGCTTGATCTGCCCTATTTAAACATCTGGACAATCTGACTTAGCTGTAGATATGACACCATATTGCTTTAAATTAGAAAATGCAGGCAGAGAAAGTACTTGATGGAATCACACACTTTTTTCAAACCCTTTCTTCTCATCCCTGTGGTTTATCTTAACTCAGTACGCTACAGTTACTAGGGCTGAGTTAATTAAGCTGCAGACACCTCCCAAGTTTCAGGGCGATTTTATCAGCAGCATAAAATGAGCTAGTGTACAGAGATTGAATAAAGACCCAACGAGTTGATAGCCACAGTCCTGCAGGACTGTAGATTCGTCACAGCTCTAGTAGAAGCAGCAAGCATTCTGCTAACCCACACAACTTGTCCAACCTTAAATCAAGGAAACCATTACCGTAAAGTGAGGGGCACACCTTTGGCTGTGCTTTAATCCTTAATGCTGTAAATAATGCAAAGACAAAACACACCTGCACAGCATTGCAGTCCAAGAGCACGTTCACCAACATTTGTATTGTTGGATGGCAGTCAGGTAGCAGCTCTTCCCTCATACTTCTCAAGTAGCTTGACAAAAAATGGTTTCATTGAAGAGACTTCAGACTCATTTTCATGCAGTAACTATGGATAAGACCTGTCTGTAAGAATGCTCCCAAATACTAACATTTATTTTGCAGAATCTAAGTTTATTCATGTATTTATAATGTTAAAAGTATCTCATCAGATGGGTAAGAGAAAAATTAAGGAGGAGGCACTGTAAATAATGCACACAAAAAACTGCTAATTCAGGACAACAGGAAAAAAAGTCAGATAATAACCACGAATGGGGAAATCAAGTATTCCAGATACAAGGTTTTGCTTTAATGACCTCCAGTTTGGTGTTTCGTTGTTTGTTTGTTTTGTTGTTTTTTTTTTAATTTCCCAAATGGCACTTTTTAAAAGTACACCTCAGAATTCTTACTTACAGTTACAAAGACTTTTGGGAAATACTCCCCTTCCATTTCCTTTAAGGTCCTTCCTCCCTATAGCTCTTAGCTGCTTAAGAAAAAGCAGTACGGGGAGGGGGGAAAGGTAAGCAGACCAAGGTATATAAGTACAAAAAGCACTTCCCATGGTTTCTCAGTATATGGCAATTCAAATTGCAGTTTCATCTGCCACGCGCTTTGAAAGAAATTCTTTGCAAAAATCAGACTCCCAATAGAGCAGACAGGGTATCCCGGCTTTTGGCTGGGATAGAGTTAATTTTCACAAGAAGCTAGGAGGGCACACAGCCGGGATTGCTGACCCAAACTAGCCAAAGGGATATTCCATACCATATGACATCATGCTCAGTATATACGGGCAGGAGATGGACAGGAAGAAGTTGCTGCTCTGGGATGGGATGGGCATTGGGCTCCAGGGGTGAGCAAATCGCCTTGTGTGTCACCCACTTTGTACATTCTTTTGTCAGTATTGTTGTTATTTTCCTCTTCCTTTTCTGTTCTAGTAAATTATCCTTATCCCAACCTATAAGTTTTACCCTTTTCTTCTGATTCTCCTCCCCTGAGGGAGAAGGAGTGAGTGAGCAACTGCACTGTGCTTACCTGCCAGCTGGGGCTACACCACCACACAAGAACATCACAGTACCCATGAACTTCAAACCAGATACCCTGAGAATTGTAAATTCTGCCTTTTCTCCTCTGCCCAAGAATTCATATACCTTAAACCAAAACATTAAAAAGAAAACCTAAGGCACATTATTGCAGACCTAAAATTAATAAAGGTTTGGTGTAAAACAGCAAGAAAAAAAAAGGCAAAGATTTCACTGGATCTTTTGAGACTCAAAGACAGCAAAGATGATAGAAAGATGCAGAAATCATGGAAAAGCGGTTTTCAAGCATAGGTCTGATTAAATCCTTCCCTTTGATCAATCCAAAGAACATGTATTTTATCATTATTTTCATCCCTGAAACATAATTCTTTTTCAATGCTGAAGCAAATGTTTGGTCCATGTAATGTGCATTTACTTTTCATATATGACAGAACAAAATATATATATACACACACACATATATATGTATATATATTAAAAATATATACAATACATAGCAAAAATGTAGGCCTTTAAAAAAATTAAAGACCAAAGTCATCATTATTTGCATTTAAATTGTTATTATTTGGGGGGGGGGGGTTTGTGTTTTTAAATTAACATGCATCATTTCCTTACCTTGCAAACAGTCTCTGTATCCCAGGGTAAGATGGTCCTCAGATCAATCACTTCACAGGACACACCAAGCTTTTCTTGAGCCATTGCTGCCACCTCTTTGATTACGTGTACCTGAAAAGGAAATGTATTATCACCAAGTAAACATTGCATTTCTGTTTAAGATGTTCTAAATTACATGTACTGAATACAAGCAGTGATTTAACATACTACCTGCATGTTTAGCAGAAACCTTTTTATTCAGTCATCTAATAAGCATTTATTACTCAGTTCATTCTTCTTATTTACTACTTACATCATTCCTACTATTTTAGCAGCCCTTCAGAAACTAACTTCAGTGAAGAATTGCTGAAAACAAAACTGTTGCTTTCTAGAAAAGTATCTTTCATTGAACAGTATCAGGGCTCACTGTTTTATGTTTGTAGTCAGTTTGGAGTTTAGGATAATGTTTTTTAGGACTGTAACTAAGCTAAGACCCAAATATAGCAGAGTATTGTGATGTAGCAGTCACATGAAATTCTGCAAGCAGCATTATGTACATTCAAAAATAGCCCTAGTAACTACACTTACTACAATTCACTAAAAGAGCAATAGAACACCAAGTGATCATCACCAGAGCATTATCTTGTGAACACTTAGGAGAGAAAGTAAGTACTGCATAAAAAATTACCTATAAACACCCAGCCCTGACCCCCAAACTCAAAGCATATTGGCACTAATAAGACAATATGACCATTCACTGCTGTTCCAACACAGTTTAATACCAACATTACAAAAGTTGCATTATCTGATTATTATAATTAACATTTTACTAAAACAAGTACTCCCCTCTAGCAAAAGGCTTGTACTGAATTAGAATACACGTTATTCGCTATCCACCGGTCAAGGAATGTATTTGGCAGCATATGTAAGCATGTCAAAGTAGATGTAAAACAATCCACATCTATTAGCATCCTTTTCATAAGGTATGTTATGAACAGAAAAGAAAGCAATATTATAGACATTCCAAACTGTATCTTGACATTATGTTACACAACACATTTAAGCAAAACATATTGTAAGGATTGGCTTCCCTAAAACAAACATTAGCAAGCAAAAGCTCCCACACAGAAACTAACGACTGTTATGACAACTCAGATTATCCTCCACAAATATCTCAGTAAAAAGTATTTGCTCATGAGATATGAGGGTAAAAAAAAGAATTTCTCAGTATGATATTGTCCATAAACTCTGATGTTTTGCCTACTGTTAGAACGTTTCATAATACAGGTTTGGACTGAGGCAGATGACCTCCATGGAGCAACTCCTAGGCACAGGCAAGGGGCTGGAGGCCAAGAACCATCCCCAACAAGCTATTTGGATGAGGCCACCTTGGTCTGGAAGACAACGGAATTAAACAATGTGGATACAGTCAGGCAGTGTCAGTTGCCCAAGGGTCAGAGAGCAGTATTAAATTCTACATAGAGCAAAAACCTATGCTGAAACAAGATGATTTAGAATTTAAATATGCATCTACATAATGCAAATATGAACAGACACCAAAGGACAATTTTGAAAGGTACATCAATACATGTATTGCAAAAATAAAAAGAAAATATAGCTTGCAGTGTTTTAGTTTAAACTTTTAATACATCTGTGGATATAATAAGAGGGTTTGAGAATTTTCAACATGGCATATGGGATGGATGGTTTTGATGCTTCTCTGACGTGTAAGTGCGAATCTTTACCTAGCTCACAGGGAATAAGGATTAGTTACTGACCATAAAACACTGAACACAAATAGAGAGGAACTAAAGACCTTTACTGCCCCTCATTAGTAGCACCCAGGAAAGTGAGCATCAGGTAACTCCACCAGAGCAGCAGCTGTCAAGCAACTGCCTAACGTTCGATACCCAGGGAGTACGTGGAATCACCCTGCCTACTGACAATAAACTCTGCCTTAGTTGCACATTTAGCAAACCAGTTCCAAGTTTATGTACACAGCCTGCAAACGCACTCAGCACGCACTCACTGAACGTATTTGATCTGCAGAAGCTCAAGACATCCAAAACATGCTGGATTTACTATGTATGCACTAAGCATGTCCCCATGCTGTATTATCCTGCCACACCCCTGGTTCGGTCAGCTCGTAAATTTGGATGAGGGCTGCACATCTGTCCTATTACTATTCACATCAAAAGAACCGCCTGTTCTAACGCTTAGCCTACATTTTTCAAGCTCCAAAGCACATAGTTTTTTTGAAGGATGTCACTCCAAGTTCTCTGTGCACTGTTGCCTACTGGGAGAACTTACTAAGTCTCCACAGCCAGCTTTCAAGCCATGGCTTTATCAGTTCAATTTTTGGGAATATGATGAACACTAAGATTTCATCCAAATTGAGCAAAAATTTCCACTTTCAAAAGGGAACAGGAAGAACTACAGAAACTATTTTCTGCTGAGAAACAGGTATAAGTAGATACTGAAGGAATCCATAATTTAATACCAGTGCGAAGTATGAGAGACTAGTAGGAATAACCACAGATATAAAGGAGATCAAGTAGTCTGAGGACAAAGAAACTATCACAGAAAAGCACTGAAGATTACAGATTTCAAACAAAAAGGGGAAAAAAGAAAAAAAGAAGGCACAAGCCCAGATACGAATTCAATAGTCCTATGATGAATGTTCTAACATTCCCTCCTCTAAAAGCTTCTCAGATATAGTTAGGCTAGGAAAACAACAGTTTTCTTAATTATAGATTAAAGGCAATAAAAAGAGTTTTCTGGTAATTCCAAACTAGACTCAAGTTTCTTTTCTGCAATTCTTGAAAACAAACATTATTTTTACCAGATTTTTCAACCTGGTATCCAGTTGTATTCTTGAACAGCTTTGAAATATAACAGTTAGAGTCAAAACCATATCAATCCCTATTTGTACTAAAAGTTCAGTGGATTTTAACACTCTGTATAAAGAGAACCCTCAACTGCACTTTTTTATATCATGCAGTAAAAATCTCTGCTTTTCTTTCAGCATACTACTTTGAACTTCCCTTTCCCATCGCCTTCCTCAGATTCACATCTCACTGCCCCATTCTTAAATATATCACTTGCATAATCACAGAATGGCTTGGGTTGGAAGGGATCTTAAAAGATCAACTGGTTCCAACCCCCCTGCCATAGGCACAGATGCCACCCACTAGATCAGGCTGGCCAGGGCCCCATCCAAACTGGCCTGGAACACTTCCAGGGAAGGGGCAGCCACAGCTTCTCTGGGCAACCTGTTCCAGTGCCTCACCACCCTCACAGTGAAAATTTCCTCCTAATGTATAATCTAAATCTATCCTCTTCTGGTTTAAAACCATTGCCCCTTGTCCTATCATTATCTACCCCAGTAAACAGTCCCTCTCCATCTTTTTTTTATAAGAGCCCTTTGAGTATTGAAAGGCCACAGTTAGATCTCCTCAGAGCCTTCTCTTCTCCAGGCTGAACATCCCCAGCTCTCTCAGCCTTTCTTCATAGGAAAGGTGCTCCAGCCCTCTGAGCATCTTTGTGGCCCTCCTCTGGACTCGGTCTAACAGGTCCACGTCTTTCTTGTGCTGGGGGTACCAGAGCTGGATGCAGTACTCCAGGTGGGGTCTCATGAGGGCAGAGGGGGACAGTCAACTCACTCAACCTGCTGGTCACACGTTTTTTGATGCAGCCCAGGACACAGTTGGCCTTCTGGGCTGCAAGCACACACTGCCGGCTCATGTCGAGCCTTTCGGCCACGAGAACCCCCAAGTCTCTCTCTGCAGGGTTGCTCTCAATGTGTTCTTATCCCAGTCTGTACTCATGTCTGGGATTGCCCTGGCCCAAGTGCAGCACCCTGCACTTGGACTTGTTAAACCTCATTTAGTTCACATGGCCCCACTTTTCAACTCTGTCCAGGTCCCTTTGAATGGCATCCCTTCCTTCTCTTGTATGAACAGCACCACTCAGCTTGCTGAGGGTGCACTCAATGCCATTGTCTATGTCATTGACAAAGCCATTGAAAAGTACCAGTCTCAAGACAGACCCTTGAGGGACACTGCTTGTCACCGGCCTCCACCTGGATATAGAACCATTGACCACTACTCTCTGGGTGAGGCCAAATGGCTAAATCATTTAACCTCCTACACTGCACCACTTCCACATTTCCAGAGTCAGCTTCAACCAAACATAAGCAAAATCATACACAACAAAAAGCAGGTTTCATATAAACACTGGCAATCGCTTCTCAAGAAGGAAGTCTTGCTTCTCAAGAAGGAAGCCTTAAAGGTGCAGGAGCGGGCTGTTCCCGTGTGCCATAAGATGAGCCAGCGGGGTAGAAGACCGGCGTGGCTGAACAGGGAACTTTTGCTGAGTCTCCGGGAAAAAGGGAGAGTTTACACCCAGTGGAAGAAGGGACAGGGAACTCGGGGAGAGTACGAGGAAGTTGCCAGCATATGCAGGGGAAAAATCAGGAAGGCTAAAGCCCAGCATGAGCTCAACCTGGCCATGGGAGTTAAAGACAACAAAAAATGTTTCTACAAATACATTAACAGTAAGAGGAGGGCCAAGGAGAATATCCATCCCTTACTGGATACAGCAGAGAACTTGACTACTGAGGATAAGGAAAAGGCTGAGATTTTCAGTGCAGCCTTTGCTTCAACAGTCAGACCAGTTGTCCTCGGGGTACTCAGCCTCCTGACCTGGAAGTCTGGGACAGGGAGCAGAATAAACCCCCCATGATTCAGGTCGAAACAGTTAGAGAACTCCTGCTCCACCTGGACTGCCACAAGTCCATGGGGCCAGATGGGATCCACCCGAGGGTGCTGAGGGAGCTGGCGGATGTGATTGCTGAGCCGCTCTCCATCATCTACCAGCAGTCATGGTCAACTGGAGAAGTCTCAGACGACTGGAGGCTTGCTAATGTGATGCCCATCCATAAGAAGGGTCATAAAGAGGATCCAGGGAACTACAGGCCTGTTAGACTGACCTTGGTGCCAGGGAAGGTCATGGAGCAAGTCACCTCGAGGACAATCATGTGCCATGTCCGTGACAACCGGGGGATCAGGCCCAGCCAGCATGGGTTTGTGAAAGGCAAGTCCTGCCTGACCAACCTCATCTCTTTCTAC
>VWZZ01002859.1:270659-301057 GCA_013399095.1 Psophia crepitans
GCCTCTTCTCGCAGATAACTAGTGACAGGACAAGGGGGAATGGCCACAAGTTGCACCAGGGCAGGTTTAGGTTGGAGATGAGGAGAAATTTCTTCTCGGAAAGAGTGATCGGGCATTGGAACAGGTTGCCCAGGGAGGTGGTGGAATCACCGTCCCTGTGGGTGTTTAAATAAAGGTTGGATGTGGTACTTAGGGACATGGTTTAGTGGGTAATAGGTGGGGGGGAGACGGTTGGACTGGATGATCCTGGAGGTCTCTTCCACCCTTAATGATTCCATGATTCTATTCTATGATTCTATGCAACACTATTAAAACGTCACCTAACCCGTAGCCTAGGCTTTGCTAGACAACAAATAGTTTCTAAGAGCCTTACTGACCTGAGTGCCCCAAGCAACCAGCGTCACATCACTGCCTGTCTGCAGCACCTCTGCTTGAGACAGTGGAATGTTGTAGGGCTCCACAGGAACTTGTTCCACTGAATAAATAAGAACAGAGGTGAAAATAAGTGTTAGATTCCTATTCATTATCCCATAAAAATATACACTAACAATTTTTTCAATGTTAATGCCATCTAAAATAGACAAAAATCACATTGAGTATTAGCCTTTATTTCAAAGGCTTAGTTATAATTAAAAATATTTTAATTATAATGTTGTAGTGTTAAAAACGCATTCAGTGTAATATTAAATTTATGTTATATACTACAGCAATAAGATATACATATACACAACAATGACAGTAATAAGACTTGGTCAAAATATCATCATCAGATTGGAGAAGGACACTGCTAAAATTCCTAAAAAATCTCAAGTAAATACTGCAGTTAATTCTAATAAGTATCAACAGAGTCTTGAAATTATACTTAAATACTCAGACAAGAAGGAAAAGATGTGCCACCGCCTTCCTGATATCTGTTAAGAATGATGCTCCACACTTTTATAGCTAAATAGAGGGGAAAACTTTTCAGAACCTACACAGAAAGTCTCACCAAGATCTTGTGATTATAGCAGTTTTAAATTAGTCTAAATATTTTTGCTTTGAAAAAAATAAATGTTATCTATTTACCAAAAATACATCACAGGTAAAGAGAGTAGACAAAAATTAAGCATCTTGTCTTCTCAAAGACATTCAAGGTGGTTTCATTCAACTTAAGATCCACTTACTAGTTTTCATATGGAAACATGTTAGGTCATTTGTGCTAGTTTTGAATCAATACTGCAATGCACTCTACATTGACTGGTTTAATGATTAAACTGTGATAAATGTATCATCTTTTAAAACAAATATTGTTTCAATCTAAAGGTGAACTTGTCTATGCACCAGCAAGTCAAATGATACTTCTTAAAATAAATTCCACTGATGGGGGGGCGGGGGGAGGAAATCTTACTCAACTCTTTGTAAATACAAGAAATCAATTTATAAAGAGGGTGCTCTACTTTCTTTGTTAACACATTGCATAGTTCATAAAATAGTTATTGAGTTCCTGCTGAACAAATTTGCTTCTTGAAGTTACGGTAAAGAATTCTACTGAGTGATACCAGCAGGAAAAATTAAGTGTTTTGTATTTTTCCTTCATTGGTATGGCAGATTCAATACAAGTAGAATGACCTAGGTTTTGTTCTGGCTTACAAGTTGTAAACTTTTGAACAAATCAAGTGGTGAATATTTTTTTTAATTTACAGCAGATTTTTTTTTTATTTCTTGTGTTTGACCACCCTCACAGAAAAAAACATTTTTGCCTATGCTTACATTAGAGATATCTCACTTCACCTGAATGGGCACAGAGGAGACATTCATATTAACTAAATCACTCTTCCTAAGAACTGAAGAGGAACTTTTTTCCCCAGCATAATTCAAGAACACATGCCCATTCAATCAAGGATAAAAGAAAAAAAAATTTTAAACACAAGGTGCTTTTAAACATCACACAAAATCCAATCTCTTTGCAATCCATTATTTTAATTGTATTGAAATATCAGTGTCTTCCTGTAATAATTTCTTTGAATAACAAGTGGCTAAAGGAATACAGGGTGGGGAAAGAAAGAGGTGAATGGCACATCCAGTCCTTGCTCACTGCACATTACTGGTTGACAGTAAAGCAGTCCAGGCTTCTATGGATTTTACACATCGTAAAGCCCTCACGCAAAAGAAAGCAGAGACCTTGAAAGATAATGAAACCCATAACTATACTAAATGGCATTGCAAAACTGTCTTTTTCATGGGACTGTCATCTACATGAAAACTGGAGAACAAGAACCTTATGAAGATGCCACAGAACCTTGGAGCGGAAACCCAGGCAACTGACATGAATGAGAAGGCTTTTAAGTTGACAGTGGGATACACCAGAGGAAAAACTGGGAGGTGCACATGATACAAAGAGAGGTCCTTCTCCGTGTAATGGTTTTATCCACTTAGGGAAATTAAACATAACATACAATTACACAAATTAACTGATTTCTTAATATAGCTAAACCATTCTGCAACAAGATGTCTATTGTATGAGCTCATCTAGAGTTCCTGATACTTTTAAATGTGAAATTCAGCTTGTCAAAAATTTATAAGGAAATCCAGATTTGGCAGGATTTTACTCAAATGTCCGTGCAAAAACTCCTCCTTCCACTAACAATGATGAAAAGGAGCATATGAAATTATTCTATGCATATTCTTCCATAATAATTAACCAAACCAGGACAACAATGTTTATACACAAAGCAGCCCATTCATTTATTACTGAAGACATAAATAATTTTAAATCAAATATTTCAAATATCAATTTCAAATAAAGCAATTAACAAAAAGTTGTAATTATCAGAGAAAAAGGGCCATCACAAGTTAATTTAAGAGGCTGCACCATCTGTTGCTTTCTCTAAAAGAGCAATCTGAACAGCAGAAAGAAAACACATGTTTTCTCATCTTACCTGTCTTGTCTCTATAACAACCACTGATGCAAGTCGTATTTATTTCTACACCACCAATGTCATATATAGTACAATTAAATGAAACTGAAAAGGTCAAAAAACATCAGAGTAGGTTCTCCACAAGATGTCTAAACCTGATAATGTCAAGGTGACTCATCTTCTCCTTTGATTCATAATCATTATGTGCTCTTGACACTGCACAGGTTGTTAACTACTTTTTATAAATCAAAGCCTCCTTTTTCATTTTAATTCAGATATTTTCTTTCTCTGACATTTAGGGGGACGTCACCACAGCACTTTCAATAACATTATAATCTCATAAGCTAACCAGCAACAGAATTCTCTCTATATATGCATACTTGTATATTTAATTCTGCACTTTTACCCAGAAAGGCTTACATTTCTTTGCTGTTTTCAAATTTTATACAAGACAAAAGAACATACCCAAAAAAAAAATATCCTGATGACCACTGTAAGGTTATGTGGAAGGAGAGAGCATCTGCTCCCTGAAGGGCGTCTGGACAAAGACCTTTTGAATCTTCTGCAAAAGGGGATAATAGGAAGAGGGAGAATCCAAACAGAACACCACACAGGGACACAAACCTAACCCACAAATGAGGAGGGAGCAGTAACAAGAACCGACCTGCTCAGTTCCCCTTACTGATAAGGGGAAGGTAGAAGTGTTTCTTTCAGTAAGATTATCTGATGGCAAACCTTCTCAAATGGGATGATAAAGGAAAAGAAGCTGTAAACAAAGTAGAGACGGACATAAACCTGAAGACAAACATAACACAAAGACAAGAAACAGCCCTGGTCAGACACACTGAGTGAAGCACTGTCAAGAAACTATGGGCAAAGGACTTTGCAACTGATAAGCATGCAAACCTGAGGGCCCAGAGTGTTGGAGGGGCGTGTATGGAACTACACCAGCTGATGAGGGCATGTGAAGGTGAAGAGGGCTGTGGAGGAACAAGGTGGGGAACAAATAAAAAAGGTTATAGAAGGGGCCAGCTGCACACAAAATGGGGCTGGTCAGTATGTCTGTGACTGAGCCCTGTGCCTCATCACGGTGGTCAGTCCTAGCTTGTTTTGAAATCCTATCCCATGCAGCGGTGTGTGCTGTAAGGACTAAGTGCCAGTTGCCAGTGAGACCAGCACGAGAAGACAAGACACTGGGCCAGCAACAGGAGTCAAAGTGGGGCACAGAAACCCTTGGCCTGTGGTGTGAGCTACAGGAGCAAGTGGGGGTCTTGGCCACCAGCTGTTGAGGCGGGAACAGCACATCCCCAACACCAGCTACCAGGAAAGACCGAAGCGAAGCAAGTAAAAGGCTGTTCTGTCTCTTGTGGGAACCATGCAGGGCTGCTGGACTGGCCAAGATCCTCCACTGAAGTTCTGAAAGGAAAAGAGCTGTCCAGGAGGAGAAACACTGTCCTTTCCCACTCCACATGCATACAACCAAGCTGATGGTGGCGCTGCCATAACTCTCCAAGCAAGAAAACAAAGAGTAAGAGTGAGCACTCCAAAGAGCCCAGGCACACTGAGGAACAGCAAGTCCTCTGTTAAACAAACTGCTAGACTGTGCAAGAGAAACAGGCAGTCCTGCCTGCGGGCTTAGCCACGGATGCCACACTGCACTGCTTCAGGGTGGGGCAGGAACAAATCTGCCGTTACTAGTTACTACTACACACGCGAAATATTCTTCTTTTTCTTTTCCACTCTAGTTACTACTTTACAATATATGTCTTACATACATACATATCTATATAAATATGCACATAGATAACATGTTATATATACTTATACATAAACACATATATCTGCATATAAGGACTATTTCAAATTGGTTGCACATCAGAGCTAACGCAGAATATGAAACTTATCAGCTGTATTTCATTCAAACAAAATAGTTAGTTCTGTTCTGTAACTTTTAAAACTTACTATTAACGGACACCCAGGCAAAGTTTAACATCTTAGCTTTAAGTCCACTCCTGGTGTTACTAGGGCTCTTGGATATCTAAGGTGTGAGTTACTTTTTGAATGAACTGGAAAACATTTTTGAAATGTTCTTACAAAGCTGTTCTTCACTTTGGAAGCTGTCTTTTCTCCTCGGTTCATCACGGTGTGAATGTGGTGAACTTAAGGCAATGCTACTTCGATATCCACCTTTCTCCCAGGGATGACTAAGGTGAAGATTTAAGGCCTAATTTTACTTTTGTGTCTTGTGCAGGCAAAGGCATGCTTGCATAGCAAATACTCATACAGAAATGAATGTTCATTTAATAACATGGTTAATTTTACCCCATGTCTGAATAAGCATATAACATATTTGAATAAACAAATCTGTGCTCATGTGGGAAGACATCCAGCTAAATTAATTATTCCAAAAACCTTGCAAGCAATCACAATATCTACATAATAGTTACACTGAAATGTTTTGTGCTACAGCTCTGATTTACCTTGCAGACCAGACTTACGTTTCAAAATACAGAGATTATTATTCTTTTTTTTTTTTTTGGTACAATGTCTTTACTGTTCTGGAAAAACCTATGCTTGAATCTTGAAAAACCTGCTCTGGCATCAATAAGCAAAAAAAAAAAAAACCCCAAAAAACACAAAAACTTGAAAGCAATTGGTGGGCCTATATAGCTCCTTGAAAGTATGCATCAGATGCAAAAATCACAAGGTTAGTTCTGCACAAAAGCTTCGATAAAACAGAAACGACCTGGCACCCTGCTTAACATTCTCTAAAAGCAACTTCAGGTTATATATCTGATGTATAGATTATTTTTCATCATTAGCATCCAACAACTAATTTCAGCAATAATAGCAACACTTGAGGGCAGAAGCAGAAGGTATAGGTTTTTTTTTGGTTAGGGTGTAGTGGGTGTGGGAGTTCTGTCAATTTTTTGTTTGGTTTGTTTTAAACAAAGCATTAGCAGCTTCAGCCCACACGAACAAGGACAGATATTCTGTGTTTTAAAGACTACCCTATCTACAGCCTATTTTCAGCTGGAATTTCAAAGATATTAACAACTCTGAAGAAAATAACATGGATGGTTATTTGGAGGCCTCACAGGGAGAAAAAAAAATCCTTTAGAGGAGAATAATTAAGCTCAAACACCTACATTAATTTTACAGATAGAAAATACTACTTCCCATTATCACCTTTGAAACCTTAATTTTTCAGTGAAGTCCCTACACACCCACAGTAACATCAGTCATGAAGTTCTCTGCAACAAACATCTGCAACATCAGTCATGAAGTTCTCTGCAACAAACATCTTCTAACATGAAGCCAGAACAAACAAAAAAAAATGGTAGGGGCAATACAATTTCCTCATTCAGTGCCTTAGCCATCATCATGGAAATAAAGAAAATTATTTTTTGTCTGGAACAATGAGGTCCCAAATTTTGGGTGAGGTTTTATACCATATTACACTTTTAAATTTCTGTCTTTCTCCTAAAAATGGATCAATGTCAAAGTGGAAGTTTCTGGTAGAAATCAGTAACTCCCTCCACCCTGTCCCCCAAAAAAAGAAAAAAAATAGAGATAAATAAAGGAACAGAGCCCATCTGATACCATTTTGCCTTCTTGATTGGGAAAACCTGCGGCTTCCCAGCCTTGGGAAGACCCTGTAGTATTTTGAGACACTAATGGAAAAAGACAAGAAATACATATATATAGTTCCAGCTTACTGTGTAAGTGAATTTCTGAATCTGTACTGTCCTCTTTCTCCTACTAGAATCAATACATGGTACATTATAAAAAACTTGCTCTACTCAAAACACAAGAATGTTGCATTTTTAAAATCCTTCTTTCCACCATTGTTTAATCAGGGTTGTGTCTTACTGCTGCTGTCTCTAGACCAAACAAACAATTATGATGACCCTGGTCCATTTCTGAATTCACCAGGCCACTTTGTTTCTGTGGTGGAAGCACAAGAAACCCTGACCAGCAGCATAAGGAAGAACTCTGAGAGAGAAATTTTCTAGGAGAAACTCCCAGACACCACTACTCTTCCAGTTCAAGCTGACCCAACCCAAAAAACACAGCTAAACAGTTAAGATGATGAACTAATGATGCCAGAGGGAAAGATTTTCAATGAAAATAAAAGAAACATTGAAATCCTTCCACATAATAAAATGTTCCTGCTTTATATTGTAGAAATAATAAAAAGTCCACTCAAAATTGTCTCAAAACAAGTTACCTGTCATGATCATCCCCGTCACACATTGACACAAATCTACTAAAATTTGAGCCTAGATCGCTAAGCTGATATTCTTAGAAATTTTAAGACAAAAATGTAGGTAATGTCTCTGAAAATCAGGCTATCAGAATATAGGAGGAAATCCTAGTCTTGCAGAAACTACTAACATCATCTTGCAGCAACACTGTGGTTGGTTATTGACCAGCACATAAACCACATTAACCACTATTTCAGCATGTCTTTACTCAAAATTTCAATCACAAGGCTGATTTATGTTCACTAGATGATCCAGCAATTGCTTTACAAGTCATTTCCTCAAACACAAAAACCTCCCTATATTCTCAAAAGCTGTGTGATGTTGATGTGCAGCCACTCATTCCACTATGAAAGCAAGTATTTAAATAACTCTACCATCTGTATTTGTGTCTTGTAAATACTAGGGAGAAAATGAAGGTAAGGGTTGTTTTAAAGACACAGGAATTTTAAACTTCTTTTTTGTTTTGTTTTGTTTAACAGGGCTCTAGGACTCAAGTTCATTTTCCAAACTACATCATCTAAAAAATGGGTCAGGGGTCTTTATTGCTAAATTTCAGTAAGCTCTTAAAACACACTGAATTTAATGAATGCAGTACCCTTTGGGTACATCACACCACACTAAAAATAGCTGCACTTTTAAAAGTACATTGCTAATGGGAATTCTGGGTCTTTTTTGAACACATAAAAGCAAATAAGCAGTTCCTCCAATAAATATCCTATTTGTTCCTGAGTTATTCTGCTATTTTTTCTTGCTTTGATGTCTACTTTCTTAATCTTTCCCTTGTTATTCGTTGGTTCTCTTCTCTAGGAAGAGGATACATTTACCTAGAAAATGGATACACTGATGGGAAGTGCTGTTAAAAGGTCCAAAGTAAAACACAAACATTTTGTCCTTCGCTCAACTTCATTCCACACAGAGTCAACTGATAAATTGGATTGACGGATTCAAACATAGTTGCTATATAAAACTATATGACATAGAGACACTGAAGGTAAGTGATGGCTTGAGTTCTGTTTTATCAGTTGCTCACCCAATGGCTCTGCCTATCTCCCCATGCAAAATTTGTTTTCATTCACTGTCTGTTCTCAGTCCAGTTTCTCTAGTCCAAAGAAATAACAAGCTATTTTTTACAACCATCTCAAGCACTATCATCCTCAAATTACTCTGCTCTTGTATGTTACACATAATGATAGCTATTAAAACTTCTTTGAACCAAGAAGTTTATTATGACTAAAACAAATGAAAGAAGTAATGGCAGTCACACTTCCTTCCACATAAAGCTAAAATCTGAGGGGGCAGATTTTCAAGATTTCTAGAAATTAAGCACTTCAAAGAAGTTTTCACTCTGGGGAAATGGTGACAGTGATGTTTAGTTCTTTTGGAAAAATAAAAACTGATCTGGAATCTTATTTTAGTACCTAGAGTTATCAAAAGGAAAGCAGTTTAACTTCTGTCAAATTTATATTGCAATTTGATAAAGGCTAATCCCTCTTAGTTCTATTTCTTCTTTTTTTTTTAACCTAAGACTGTACAAAGCATTCAGTTTCCAAAGTTAGCTGAGCATGAATCAGACTGTAAATGTTCATTTGTCTTTGCAGCCAAATTTAGAGATCTTATTCAGTTTTCACAACTCCAGCTCGAACAGTCCCCAAGCATAACTAGAGACAAAACAAGCAAAAGTCAAGACTTCTCCCACAGAATTGTTTTAGTTGTAACCATCATATGGCGGGGGTGGGGGAGTGTTGCTTTATTGGAAAATACAGCATATAAATCTTCACCTGCAGCTCTGTAAAGTATTTTCGGTTCAAAGAATATGCATGGATTTTTGTCCTCAATGCATGACAGCAGCAGTCCTTTGGCCTGAAGAGGACTCCTTGGAATAACAATCTGTAAAAATATTTTTAAAATAATTTATTTATAACTGCAATTCTGCTACAAGCTTCCTCAATTAATATAAAGGAACAAGCAATTATTTGTTTTAAATAAAACTATGTACAGATTGAGTAGTTCTCACAAAGTGAACAAACAAACATCAGTGCTCCGTTACTAACACACATTCCACATTTTGAACTTTTTTCATTCTTGAGACTTGAATAGTTCCCCTCTACCCCATGACTTAAATACTAATTGGACTCCCCTTTGATAAGGTAAATGTAACATGTTAGCAATAACATTTTGAGGTAGGAGGAACAGAAGAAAGTCTGTCAGCTTAAAAAGAAAAACATTTAAATGTTAGTTTAGTAAAATGAATGTAGATGTATGACAAAAAAATTCAGCTGAATGATCTTCAGTTGCTTGGGTAAAGATTCATCAGAGCAGGCCTGGAAGGTATGCAGACTTAGTCCAGTAATTTTTCAAGACTGAAAAAGGAAATAGGTATTTAAAGCTGACTTCCTTTGTTTATGGTGGAAGCCTGAAACTTGTTCATTTTGGAAATGAACAAATACCAAAAAATACCTGAAACTATTATCAAGCAAAAGAAAAATCTAAACCAGGCTTCCAGATGTAATCTTAATACTTGGAAGGAAAAGGTCTAATTGATTTGCCAACAGGAGAGTTAATTTTTCATGACTTGAGAAATTTTATTATGAACAGAAAATTACCAAATTATCACAGTTTAAATGAAAATAGAACCCAAGAGCTCAATTCCCTCGAATCAGAAGGGCCAGCTAATTTACATCCCAGAGATGTCAAAGAGCTGGCATATGCAGCATGAAGTCTACTAGCAAACGTTTTTATAGCTATGAAGCTAGAAGTGCCCCCACAACTGAAAAAATTAGTTGTAGCACTTCTGTAAGGAAAAAAAAATAAAATCCATGTATTACAGACATGTTAACTTACTTTCTCCAGGAGTTTCCAAGGCTTCAAAATATTTTTTGAGAGTAAGAACATTTAATTATGTAAAAGTAATAAAAAAGAATAAAAAAAATAACCTAAATCTGCTCTCACATCAAATTAATTTGGTAAGCGTTTCTTCTAAACAAGAGTGAAACAGTCCACTAATGTTTCACGAAAGCATTTGCTAACAGACACATGGGAAATTACCCAACTGACGGATGTTACTAGTGCAGTTCCTTAGGGATCATTTTTAGGACAGACTTTATTTACCTTATTCATTTTACAATGTTCAGTCAGAACATAGTAATGAAAACTATTCAAAAGCTGAGAGTCACTAACACTACAGAGGATGACACATTCACACTGAGAACATGACCGACAAAAGCAAAAGCAAACTGAACAATACATACTGACAAGTCACACATTTAAAGACTACATTTTCCTTATAAATTTAGAACTCAGTGGTAGAAATTCAGATCTTAATTTACTGTCTGCTCAAAGGATGACTAGGACACTATGTAGTACAAACCAAAAAAAAAAAGCATAATAATATAGCCAAGGAAACGTCAGTGCTATTGCAAAAATCACTGCTAGAAACCCAGCTGGAATACTTCATAACTATATCAACTGTTTTGAAAGAAAATGAATGAAACAGATGCCTAAAGAGCTTCATGAATTGTTAACATCTCTTTGATAGTTTGACTTGTTTTCTCTAACACAACAGAGACTAAAGGGAAAGCAATTGTTCTCTTCGTATACAAAAGGAAGATGAAGGACAGGTAAGTTACATCTACAAGTTAGTGAGGAATAAATATAGGCTGGAAATGAAAAGAAAGCTTGTAGCTGTGATGGCAAATATTCTGGACGAGTCTTACAACGGAATGGAGAGTGTCACTACAGTAATTTTGCAAGACTGTCTGATCCATTAAGACATACATCCTCACAACAGTAAACAAAAGGTAGAACCATCTAGCAATGTCCTCATCACCCTAACAAGCTTTATTTTAAGCACTCATGATTACAGTCCTTCCCCTGAACAGCCAAAGTCGTGCAAACTTCCTTTTGCTTGGGAAATCCAAACCTCACCTTTCACTTAGCACAGTTCAACATTTATAATCAGAAAATTTCAAAAAGAGTTTTTAATTAACACATTCAGATTGTTTTGTCGTGGACTTTGACTTCCATTCTTCTTCCCTTGCCTGCAACCAGACTCATTGTTACTCAGGGCCATTAAAAAAAAAAACCAAACAAACAAACCCCCAAAAAAACTTCATTAAATAAGAGTTACCGTACCTTTATTCCTGGACAGTGAGCAAAAAAAGCTTCTGGACTTTGAGAGTGATACAGTGCACCATGACCCACACAGCCCCAGGGGGCTCTGATGGTGAGGTTTCCACAATTAAACAGATCTCCAGAGCGGTAACGATATTTTGCTGCTTCGTTAACAATCTGGGAAGATTTATACACAAAAGTAACATTGAATCCAATACCTTTAGCTATGCATCATTAATCCTCTACAATATGTAATATATAACTACATAATATATAACTACACCATCTGCACTGTGCAAGGGATTCAGAGGGCGAAATTAGAAACAAAGAAATCCTTTAAGTCAGCGGAAAGGCAAACATTTTCCAAGGCAAATGAGGCAATAATTTAGCGTGTTCAGGTTGGATGCCTAGGCCTCAGGAATAGCCGTATAAAGAAGTGAGAGATGGTGTTGGGAAGACACAGCTGAGGAATTTAAGGCTGCTGAGGCAAACATAGCCACAAAACCAAAAATAAAAACAAACAAAGCGACATTTGCTTCAAACCACATCTTTAATTTCCATTATTTAATGAGCCTTCAAACCGGCCTTCCTGTTTACTTAAAGCATGCATAAATATTAGTAATACAGCTATGGACATATTTGCAAACATTACATATTCAAACCAAGTATTAATGCTAACAGAAAAGTAATTTAAACAGCCACAAGATTTCTTTTTACTTTATTTCAAATTTATTAGTACTAACCTGATCAAATGCTGGAAAAATGTAATCAGCAAACTGAATTTCTGCAATGGCTGTAGCACCGGCAACAGCAACTCCAATACCAAAGCCAACAATTCCTTGTTCACACAAGGGGGTGTTGAAAACTCTATCTTTACCTATTAAAACAAAAACAAACCAACAACTAAAAAAAACAATTGCTTTAACACATCAGCTCAAAGCGGAAAACTCTGCTCCAGAAATATTCAAGTTATTAACAAATCACTGCAAAAAAGTGATGGGCTTTTTTAGGTGTAGCAACAAGAAACATCCATTATAGGTAAAGACACTTTCACTTTAATCTCTAACAGCTCAGAGGGAGACAAGGAGAAAGAAAATGCAAGGTAAGAACAGTTTCTGTAACTTACAATGTTCTTATTAACACTTCAAGGAAAACACTTTGTTCCGATCTATACAGAGATAAGCATGCATAGCCCTCATGCTTATGTGGGAGAAGCAAAGAATACTTACAAGAATTAAAAACTGTCCGTACTCAAAGGCAGGTGAATCTATGGGAGCAGCTCTATTAAAGTATACCATATTTCCCCCACACTGCCTGTAAACAGTGCCCAGTCTCATTAGCCTTCTTTCATAAGGTAAGGTTGTGCTGACTGCAGAATTTGGTTTGTCGCCAAGGCAGGATAAAGAAAGCTGTTCCTGCTGTTGGAGGTACAAAACTGGAAATCAAGTATTGTGGGGTTTGCGTGCACTTCTCTGTGGGAGTGCAAAAACACCTTTTTAGCCCTGACATATTTCTGTGCCACAGTAATTTCAGATTCCAAATATGCATCAAATAACAGATGAAGACAAAATTGTTCAGTTCATTAAATTAAAAACAAGGACAGGGAGGGAGATAAAACACCATTACAATACCCTCTGTAAGGCATATTTTCAATATTTATGATCAGTACTCTACTCCCTCAGCAGATCAAAAGGACAACCTAGTTGTGCTATTAAATTGTCCTTTCAGAGCACTGGAAAATAGACAGTAGGCTTCAGCAGGAGTGCACTATGGAGGAATATGCCGAGACTTCAAACTGGATGGAAAAGAGTGAGCATGGTGCACACCAGCAGCTAGGAAATAAATTAAATTATAACTAAACAACCACCAAATACATAACTACTATAAGAAAGACCAAACAAATTGATTAATAATTAGGGAAGTTGTTTCTGTGAAGACTCCTAATTTCAATAACTGCAAGTTAATGAACTAGAGAAAGGGAAGCTAACAAAAGGGCTTAGAAAACGGTTAAGAGCAGAATCATTACCCACAGCTGTATTTATGACATACTAAAGGGAGGGATGTTATACAATTCTTTTAAGGACACGCCTTTCATCTCCACACATCACAGCACTGTTACTGCTTGCACTCCACCCATCTGCTTTACCTGGTGTTTTGAGTTTCATACTTGCAGGATTACTTAGTTTTGGGTTGGTTTGTTTGTTTGTTTCTTTTGTTTGGGGGGATTTTTTTGATATATCAGTAGTCATTTTTGGCTCTCCATCTGCTTTCCTCCCTTCTCCCTCCACAAGGAACATGACTAAGACACCATTCATTTAGGGCAAGTATAAAAAATGCCATCGAATGATACTACAATGTTTTCTGTTGTCACTGATGCTATATAAGCCAACACAAGTCGGACACACCACTATTTTGCACACAAGACACAGGAAATGTTTTCAAGCACTTTAAAGATGGTGCTTCCCCTCTGAAAGACTATTTTCTCAAATTAATCATTCCAACAAAGATGGTGAAAGGTCTAGAGGGGAACATGTATGAGGAGAGACTGATGTCCCTTGGTTTGTTCAGCCTGGAGGAGACTGAAAGGAGACCTCATTGCAGCCTACAGCTTCCTCACGAGGGGGAGCGAAGGGGCAGGCGCTGATCTCCTCCCTTTGGTGACCAGCAATAGAACCCGAGGGAACGGCATGAAGCTGAGACAGGGGAGGTTTAGGTTTGAGATCAGGAAAAGGTTCTTCACCGAGAGGGTGGTGGGGCATTGGAACAGGCTCCCCAGGGAGGTGGTCACAGCACTGAGCTTGGCTGAGTTCAAGCAGCGTCTGGATGATGCTCTCAGTCATCTGCTCTGATGGGGCTGGTCCTGTGTGGAGCCAGAATTGAACTCGATGGTCCTTATGGGTCCCTTCCAACTTGGGATATTCTGTGATTCTATGAAACTTCCATGACTTCTATTCATTTCTTATAAATCAGAAACAAAATCCCTGTGACAAAGTACTTTTAAGACACACGCACACTGGGCTCCTTCTTGTTTAGAAATACATTCCCAAGAATTTTTTTGAATTCTTAGGACTTAGGAGTCCTGGTATTGGTGCTGGAGATAAATCTGTTACCACACCTAGCTCAGTAACTAAAACTGAATTCCAGATTAACAAAATTATTGCATAGCTTTTGAAAGAAAGTGGCATTTTGCTATCTGGATGTACTGATGAACTCTGAATAACAGTAAAGTACCCTGCAGATCAGAGAATAGCTTACAAGTAGAAAAACCTGCTAGCTCTCATTTCCAAGGTATATGAGCAAGCTGATCTCGTAATTTCCAGATATGGGCCATCTGTACTTTGTTCTCACGGAAGAAAAATAATCATCTTCGCAGGTATTATGCTCAAAAGTCGTTCTGAGTGCTCAAAATGGCATAGGAAGTGAAAATGGCAGTAACTCCATCGCGCTGCCATTTATTCTTGTTGGGCATTTATTTTACCAGTGTGCTGCAGTAACACTACTAGTCTGCATATTTCTATTCTTTCTTTACTAGTACAACCAACATGGTTGGCAGTGTCACTACATAAAAACAGCCCCAGCTCTGAAATTTTCATTCCAAATTTACTCATTTCCCTAAACATTAAAAATTGTATGGAATGGCTTCAACCTCCTATCTTTATTTATACAACATGAAAATCATTACTAAAACAAATATAAATTATTTAAACGCTGAAATGTAAAAGCATTAAGCCTATGAGCCTATGTATCTTTATCTATTTTGTTCCACGTTTTCTTCAAAATGTGAAAAGGAAGTCAATTTTGATAAACAGCCACTTACATCATCCTTTACAAATCATCCACTCAGCTGAAATCTGACTCAAGCAGACAAATAACCCAGAGACGCTTTATCTTTCCATATTTCATTTCCGTACCAATGAAGAAACATTTCCTAAAACATACTCTTCTCCTATGACTTGCGTCAGCCACACAGCTCAAAACAAGCTAACGCCAAGCTCCGCAAGCTGACTCGTCACTCCAGGTGAAAGCAGTACCGCTACATTATCTGCAACCAGGTGCGTCAGCCTCTGAAGACAAACGTTACGCTGGTGTCCGTTTCAATTAACCTGCCCGGCTTTATAAACATCACTAGTTTCAGTCATCTGAACAGGTTGGTGCCCTTTTCCAAGTAGTGAGGGAAGCGATGTGACAAACAGGGCTATGTGAAAAAAAGGATGATTCTTCTCATCTCTCCGTCCCAATAACTCGGGAGGAAGATTAGATGCATGTTAAGCAAATGAATAAATACACTGGAAGTGTTGCCTAATAAGGTATACCTGAAAAGACAAAACACAGTAAGGAAAAAGCAGTATTTGATTAAAAGGCATTTTAAACAATTGCGTCATCCTCCCCTGATCTAGTCTTACTTAAATAAAAAAAGATTGCTCTCTGATTTTCAGAGTTAATTACCCCACAAACATTCAAATTACCACTGACCCTCTGTCTAAGGGGCAACAGCTTTAAGGCAGTCTTACAGTCATCTTCTCATTCTCCAAGAATAAAAAGTTTCATAGCAACCTAACAGAACATGTTTACAGACATGTGTAGTCGATTACTGTGCATTAATGTTTTGGCCTGCTTCATCTTTACTTGTTCCAAGCCATCAGCCAAAAAGTATTTCAGATTTCCATATCCACAATGAAACATGTTCTTCTCTTAATTTAACTTCAAAAAATGAGATATTCAAACAATATCAAATCTCCTGTAACATTAACACATCACTCAAGACTCCAACTCTGAGTAATTTCACATCACTGTATAAGAGCCTACGTGGGATGATTTGAGTGGTTTTGAGTGGTTGGTACTGCTGGAAATTTAGTCAACGGACGATGTTTTGTTTTGTTTTCAAAATACTTTAACATCAACTTGCATTAAAAAAGGCACCTTAAAAGACGCCAGTACTGAGTAGTATTAAGAATATACCAGGGCAGCATTTTCTTTGTCCCCATGATCTCACTAACTTGCATTTAAAACATCCTTTAGAAGTCAAATAGAAGAGTCCAACAAGCTAAATATAGTCTGTCCTCAACTGCAACAGTCAGGAATGCACCTGGAGAAAGAGGATGGGAAAAGAAAAGGAAGTCCCAGCAGCTTCTTTGCTACTCACTGGGGACTCTGTGTAGAAAACTCCAATAGAAGAGACTGGTTTCAAATCACTCCTGCCTTTAAAGAGCTGTTCTAATCCTAGAATATATCTAGGATTTTTCATAGATGTACAGCTATGTAAGTCTACTAATTCTATTCCTAACGATAATTTAAGACAATCTATCCAGCATTCAGACTTTATTGGTCCCACAATACCTTTTAAGCCTGTTTTACAATTGGTGGCACTTGTTAGCTTCCATTTCTCTGATACTATGTGAGAGGGCAGGTAAGTTCATAGCTCTTTTAGAGCTCCTGTTTGAACACAAACCTGTTCTAGTAATTTCTTATTAATTTTAATCAATTTGTTCTACCACTTCTTCTATTGATATCCTCGTCACAGTTCTTCAGCTTTGAAAACGGTGCATGATGGGCACTGTTCCTCTACAGTGAATTCTGGTAAAAACACATTAGCTTTCCAGCTGAATATGCAAACTTCGAATCTGCTTGTGCAAAGCAGGGCTTCCATTTCATGGACACAGAGATAGTTTACCTCTCAATCTTGCATCCTTGCACACTAACACGCCATCCCATTTAAAAAGCTGCTTTTTCCAGAGCTGCCCAATAGATCATTTCACCTACCTAAGAGGTGAAAATTACATGAAATGAAAAGCATTTCATATGCCAATAGCTTGTAACTTCTTATGATGATGTTTACCTACTGTGTGTAAATAATACAATTTACAGAATTAAGCTTTACTCCTCTCCTGTTCTTTCCCAATTCTCTGTCCTACAAGACTCTGACCCGAGAACATCTGTGTGTGCCCAGACATTCACAGCACCTTGAGGACTCAGCCATACGTCTGGTGTAGCTCAGCAACTACAGGGATGTGCAGCCAGGTCTCAGCCCCCATTTAAGTTCATACAAAGTCTCAAGTCAAGTGCAACAAATTGAGTCTGTTACAGGAGAAACACATATATACACACACCCGCAACAACAACAACAAATCACTGTATATATGCAGCCTATGCTTTCAAAGCAAGTTCATCATTTATTTACTTTGAATGAAAAATTCATTCAAATCTTGATTAATTACCAACTAATTCCACAGCAGATTGCTATCACTTTTTCCTTAAGTATTCCAAAAAGTCACTTTATGGCAATAAGATACATGAATCAGTCAAAAAAGGTACTTCATAAATCTGTGAGTGACCAAGAAGGAGGGTCGGAATGGAGATTTGCATGCACTAATAGCTGCTTCCTCTTCTGCTGCTGCAGAATTCACTATCACGCTCTACTCTGCAACAAAGGACCCAACTTCTTATTCTAGAAAAGTGTTTTATAAAGGTCAAATGACAGTTAAGTCTTCCTTACTTAGTGTCACTTGTTTACAGGACTCTTAATTAAGCTTCATTTGGGGAAAAAATTAATAATAAGCACATGCACAAAAAAAAAAAAAAGGATCCTTCTGAAGCACTAATCACACTGTATTGCCCAAAGAAGAGGACACCTGTTCTGACAGGTAAGAGCAGGAATTCCTCACAGGTTTATCATGTATTCCACTGACATAACCAACACTTCTGAAGAGCACTTCAAGTAAACTGGAAATTAAAAACAGCTGAAGGGTAAGTTTTCCTTTTAAGTCTTCTCCAGTTACTAATTCCAAGGCATTCATACATTTGAATAGGCGTGAATATTTGAACTAGCAGTTCTAGCTCAAAGCGTTCTCAACACGTCATTCTCTTACTCAAGACAGCGCATTTTTCTTCCAAAAGCTCCACAGATCCAAACGGCACTTTCACCTCCTCTCCCCCAAGATTCCCTTAGGAGAAAAGCATGTTTATTGCGTTTGCATTTCATCCTCACTCTCAGTAACAATACCAGAGTCAGCAGAACTGCTGGAGTACAAAGAAAACGTTACCATGGATGGGGAGTAACCTCCTCAGTTATCTACAAATGCTTATAGTATGTGCGTTTACTGAATTGCAGGTTTGGAAGGAAACTAGTAAAACTTAGTAAATTCTTAAAGTTGTTCACAGTATGAACATAACACTAAACATTTACTCAGTTGTCAGGCTTATAGACCTCTGGATAAGGGAGGACCCATGAAAAAGCAGCATGCAGTAGTATAAACAAGTGGGGAAGATCGGATTCTTTCAGGTACGCAGTAATACATGAAAGAATGATGCAAAAAGGAGAAACTGATTATATAACAGGGAAAAAACCTCAGCATGACAGCAGTCAAACGCTGGAACAAGCTGCCCAGAGAGGCTGTACAAGCTCCTTCCTTAGGCATATTCAGGACAAGACTGCAAATAACTTAAACTGGCCCTGTGTTGAGTAGGGAAAGGAATTTCTGGTGAGCTGGGGGTCAGCCTCTTACTGCAGATAACTAGTGACAGGACAAGAGGGAATGGCCACAAGTTGCACCAGGGGAGGTTCAGGTTGGAGATCAGGAGAAATTTCTTCTCAGAAAGAGTGGTCAGGCATTGGAACAGGCTGCCCAGGGAGGTGGTGGAGTCACTGTCCCTGGGGGGATTTAAGGAAAGGTTGGATGTGGTACTTAAGGACATGGTTTAGTGGGTAATAGGTCGTGGGGGGACGGTTGGACTACATGATCTTGGAGGTCTTTTCCAACCTTTATGATTCTATGATCAGTTTGGACCAAATGACCTTCAAGGTCTTTTCCTTCCAACCCTTATTATTCCATGATTCATTAACAGCCCCAAGCAGGGTTACATGCTGAGTGCCCAAGCTTTCTGTCTGTACCTGTCCCGCTGATGGAAGCATTTCATGATGTTGATAAAATCGTCCTGATTCAGCTCCACACTGTTACAAAAATATTCAATAAGCAGTTCACATCAAACTGGCAGATTTGCTCACCAGAATTTCTTTTTATTGATGACTATGCTGGTAGCCTACTCCACACTGAATTCCTTCTGATCATCTGGCTCATATACCCAGTTGTATGAGCCTAGAGGAAAAAAAAAAGGCACGATGCCTAACTGCACCAAGGCATTCAAGTGTTCTTCCAGCTATGATGAATAACATTCCTTGCTCAACCACAAAAAAATTTTGCTGTGTGAGAAGCACACTTGCAGAAAAGTATAATGGACCATAAAGTTAGATGTGTGAAGCTATACCAGATGACAGAATGCTCACTTGCAAAAATACACCCTAAAATTGACATTAAACACTTACACGTGGGTATATCTGAGGGACAATATATCAGCTTTATTTAAGAGGTTTAGGTCAGTTCCATGCATTTTTATACTATTTGCAACATTACAGGACATGACAACAGATCCAATAGGAAAATACATAACAATTACCAAAGTTAAGTATTACAACATGTTAATGAAAATTCCGCTGTAGTAGGCTGGGTATGATGTCTGGATGACAAACCAAAGAATAAGCAAAACTGTGTGAAATACAAGGCACCTTCTCCCACGTTCCTCAGTATCAGTAGTGTAGAAATACTTTATCATAAATTTGAAATCATGCTGGATCTACCCTAAATTGTGAAGCAACTATTCTCAACACCAAAGCAAGGATTTAATGCTGCTAAAGTACTCAAGAAGAAAGTGCTGAATGACCAGTAACCTGTGGTAATGAAAAACATCTTATGAATCTCCATTTTAGCCATGCCTGTCCCTTGATANNNGTGGGGGGTGGAATCAATAAATTGATCTGTAATTGGTGCTTTCATACAAGTGTGAAAACTCTTTGCCAGGTTTTGAGGATTTAATGTTTCTACAAATTAAAAAGAAAGGAGATCTTTTATAATCAATGACCAGCATGTTAAGTCAGCCTGGTCACTGGAAGACGGCTCTGAATCAAGGTAAATTAAGATTAACCTACTCCTCAAAGTGCTTCAGCAAGTGGCAGTCTTGGCCTTTTTGACCCTTCTGGGCTTCTAGCAAATTACTTCCAAGAAAACTCTGAGTGTTTTACTCCCTGCAATAAAGTCTGCAGCACCTTCTTAAACTGGTGATAATTACCACACTCTTATCACCAAGCTCAGAGGCAGAAAAAACAGCAGACATACTAAATTAGTCCCACTTGACACATACAAATGAAACAGAGGGCATACTGATCACAGGACTAACCAAGGAAATTGAGAATCACTAAATTCCACCCAAGAAATACTAAAGGCATCAAGATTGACATCTAAAACAAGGTACACAAACTGTGCCTGCCTGCAGAGCTGGTATTAATACAGACTGCAAATACTAGTTATGTTCATCGATTCTGTCTTGTGTCTTTAATCCATAAAGTTTCATCCTCTTTGACACTATATTACTAAAATATTACTTTTACATGTTTCACTGTAAATATTTTCTGAAGTGGAAAATTCCTTTTTTTGTGAAGTTCAGCAGCATATACTTTTTTGGCCAGCAATGTATCCTGGAATTTAAAACAGCTTTCTTAAGCTCTGTACTGAGTATCAAGTTCTAAATTAAAAAGTATATGCTTTATCTTTCCCTCAAACAGGTTTAGAACATATAAAAAGATAATAAATATTACTAAGTCCCAAACAAATAAAACATTGTTTTCACACCAGGCATGCTATCAAAACAACTAAAAAATAAAACCAAAACTAAAATAAATTCTATTTAGCTCTGACAGACTGATTTACATCAATATCCCACAGACACAAACAGTATAAAAGGACATACTACATGATATCAAGTTCTCAAATAACTTCTCTTTTTTTTCTAACTGTAAATGTTAAGAAAAGAATTGGCTATTTAAGATGAAAATGAACAAAACGTACTATTGTGTAATGAGTCTGGAACACATTGTTACTGTTCAAAGACATTTATATAAATCGGAACAAAATTTAGATCTTGCCAAACTGCTCTGGAAGAAGCAGACAAGCAAGTTGCAGAATTCTCCACTTAAATCCATCCAGGAAGAAACAAGTATACCCAAACTCAGAACTACTTCGGTTTTAATCAATCTACACACAATAACTACTCACTTCTACCACCATCATCTTAAGCCTACCATGTCAAAAAATCCTGCACTACTTCATCCTACCACACGCAATATGTTAGGAAGGACCAGCACCAACATAAGAGAGGAAGCACGGGGCTTCAACAAGCTTGCAGCCTGCTTCTGAAGCATCGAGCTACCTGTTTACAGAATAACCCCCTAACACTTATTTCTTATGCTACTTTAGGCTGAGTTTTTCTCCTCCCTATAATACAGTATTGCTATTTTCTTAAAGCCATGCAAAAGACCATGATTACTGATTAAACAAAAACTCATAGAAAAACCCCAGAGCATCTCTCCACCTGTTGAAGTAATACCCAACCACTAGTAGCTTCGGGGAGGCATGGTTAGGTACAGCCATCTCCCGGCCAAATAAACAAAAACTCCTGAATTATTTTACCGGACTATAAACAAATGACTCATTTACTGAGAGTGAAGTGTTCCCTGAAAACTCACACAGGTGTTTACACTTTAGACACACAGTCAACAAATAACAACCAGGGATTACTGTGGATTAAACATTGGAAATAAACATTATTGCCGTACAACAAGCTAGCATTATCAGGAGATCATGTATCACCAGAAAGCTGTGAGCAACCAGGTTTTTCTCAGGAAGACCCAGAGTGTTGTATCCAGTTTTGGATGGCCCATATCCTTCAGGTGCAGCAACCAGAGCCCAGAGAAAACCGATCAATATGAAAAAGCTTTAAACCATAAGAATAATCCTGCACTGGGACTGCGTTGTAGGGAAGCCAGGGAATCTCCATCACTGAAGGATAAGAACAGCCTTTGCCAGCTGAGCTGTCCCAAAATATACCCTGTGCTTCAGAGATCTAATTCTGTAAGGCAGGCAGAAAGTAGGAGAAAACAAATATGGAAGAGATAAATAAAATCATTTTTAAAGCATCCAGCTGATTGCTAATGTGGCTAGGTCATCCTGACATACGGATGTTATTTTCTTGCTACAACTGTGGTTTCATATGCAGCTCAGTCACTTGCTTTTTGATGTGTTTGAACTTTTCCACATGGGAAATCTTTGATTCAACTTCCCCCACCCTCACAGGATTCAATTCAAGTATTATTTCTTCTCTTCATTTTCCTTTTCTACTGTGATTTTCCAGTTTGCAAGAAAATATCCTGGACTGATTGAACAGACACTAATTGCTGGTTACAATCTGTTCCCTATCCATTTTGCACATCTATTTTTTTAAAGAAAAAAATTCTACCAACTTTATCTATGCTTTCAGCTGCATCCAAATAACAAAACATAGGAAGGCCTATTTATAAAATAAGCCTATATGATTGGACAGAATAGGGAAAGAAAATAATTAAATTTCAAGTTACATGTGCATACTTATTGCATCCTCTCTACTCCACGTGAGGAAATCTATTTTAGCTATGAAAAATGAGTAAAGAGAAAAAAAAATTGAAACTGCTTATTCCTCATTTACTACTGTTTGCATGTATGAATGTCCCTAGCCGTGTGCATAACTCAGAATAACCTGAAAGGAAAGGATCTGAGATTGATTTTGGTTTATCCTACATATAGGAGTGACACACAGTTATTCTTACTGAGTTTCATTTTATCAAGTGTCCATTCAGAAAAGAAGCAATTACTGGCTGCACAGCAGTACAATAAAACGGACTTAGGGACTAAAGCATGCCACAAACTGACGGTCAACACCACCCTGCTAATGAGGGCAGCAAACATCACTCCAGAGCATATTAGCAATGTTACACAGAAACCTTACGAAAAGCATTTTGTTCTAATTGACTTTGTATGAGAGTACCATACGCTCCTGTGGACAGTACATCTCTGCGAGCACTTACAAACAAAAAAGAGGAGGACAGCAATAACAGAAACCAAACAGAACAGCTAAATGAAACCAGAACAGACAAAAATAAAAGCCATGAATGTAAAACCCTTCAACCCCTCCAACTGGTGATGGGACATTAAACCAGAAAGGAGGAAACCTATCGTCCTCTTGTTCACCCTGCTATCACACAGAGGATCCCAAATAGTGACAAATGAATCACATGAGCAAAAGACAAATTCATTTCAAAAGAACAACTCCTGACAAAATGATTTCTGCTGCATCTCCACAGAGATCAACTTTGATATCTCAGTCAACTCTTTAGGGAATAAGTTCAGAACTCCTGACGGACAGAACTGAGGTCAAGTCTCTTCTAGCCTGGGCAAGCACAGCACTCACTTCTGGCATCCTTCTCACTTCTGCCACCACAGTGGCATCCTCCAGGAACCTAGAGGATCTTTGAAATAAAAATTCCCATTCCAAGTACTCACATTCTACTGATATTTCCAAATAGTTGCAAGTGAACTAAAATGGCATTCTTCAAGAATTCCCTACTGAAAAGTAAAAAAACCTCTCACTTACACTACTCTGTCCAAAAATAATTTCCAATAGTTATCCAAACACATACATACAAATGTGTGCGTCTGTGTGAGACATCTGCATGTAACTGATAAGACCTACAAACAGCTGTAGTATTGGAAAGCCTGTACATAAATCTTTGTTAGCACAGAGACATGTATTATTAAAGACGTGTATTACTTTTTGAGATCACAACAAGCACGGGCAATAACTCAACCTAAGATTCCAATTTTTTAAACATATTCAACTCTTCCAATTCTTCTGGGTTTGATTTCTACCACCTACTCAAATGTAACCTATAAAAGTGAACACAAAAAAAACCAAAAAACTCAGTCTCCTCAAAGCACTGCCCTGGGGAAAGACCTGTTGAGCCAATCTTACTTCTGTTGGATTCTTAGAGTTCTGAGCAAGAACTGATCCTATTCCACATTCTCAGAATATCATGCTTTGAAATAGTCAGACCGCTCTTGACCCTTACCCTCGCTATGAACAGATTTTGACACAGCCATAGGTGTATACTAGAGCCTCCTTCAAGTGTAGACCAGGATGGTATTAAAGACAAAACTCTATTGAGGCTAATGACTACACAGCAGCACTTCTACACAAGGAAGTCCTCAAGCTATGTTTGGAGGATGGCAGAAAGAGTATTCAAGAAAATATTATATATACTTCACTTCCTCTGTTTATATAATCTCAAAATTTTATTTGCCACAGTAGGCTAGATGGGTCTTTTCTGGAGTTAAAAAAAAAAAAACCCAAACCCCATGCTCTAGCATTTTTCTAAGTAGCCTTCCTTATCAATCACTATCTCTGTTATTCTTGTTTCTTGGTCTTTACTTCTGTCCACTTTCTCCATTTTTACCTTACTCTCTGTTTTTTTCCTCCCATTTCTTTACCTCCTGTCATCTAATCCCCACCTCCAATCTCCTCTGTATTTTTATCACATGGACAACACTGATCTTTACATGCTGCAACTTTATTTCACACTTCAGGCAGAGCAATAGCACACATGTACTCACACTCCAAGCTCATTGTTTCAAATCCATCTGCAGACTGAAAGATAAATGTACAACTATTTCATTCAGATAGCATTTGCTTCAAAAGCCCGTCATAATAATGTACTTCCCTTAAAAAAATAAATAAAAGTTTGTGCACATTACCTTGGCTACAACAATACAGTAGGGAAGGATGCAGACTATCAATCATGCAGTTTACATCTTTGCTCTAGAGATAGGAGACATCTCCAGACAGCAGGACTATGGAACAGCGGACATCCGTTATTTCAGTAAAGATACTCTACAGGTTAGAGTATGCAACCTCTGCAAAACAGTGACAATCAAATACCCGGCAGGCGGTGATGGGGAAATAAAACAAGTATATGCCTTCCAGTGTGCGGGAGCAGAGGGAGGGGACAAAGGAAAAAACTACAAGATTTATTTCCCTTCCCTTATCTGAAAGGAACTCTCCACATAAAAATTTCAGGGAGTCTACTCATTTTCAGGACAGAGAATTATACAGCAGCAGAATTCTAAGCATTCAGTCCATGCAAAACAGACTAACACCAATAGAAGGCTCACGAGAAGCAAAACGATGCCAGTAAACTGGAATCACCTATTTCAAATGTTGATGCAAAATGTATAGGAACAAATATACTATCCTACGTCACAGTATGTGGAAGTTTTTTTTCCACTACAGCTGACTTGTTTACATGATTCCTTAATTAAATTTGACATGCTAAATTCCTTAGCATGTCAAAAATTAATCTGATCAAAAATTAGGAACAAAATCAATGAGCTTGACTTCTCTCACTTACTAGTATAAGTTTCTAGTTGTGTTTAGATTACGACAATGCTCTACACTCAAGCTTAAATGGCTTTCCTGGCAAAAAAAGGGGTTTAGATCTGATGACAGATTTATTCTAAAAGTAAATTTCTTCTCTTCTTCTTGTCTCCAGAGAGACTTCAAAAACAGTCTGGATAGCAACCAACAGTATAGTACTACTGCTGAGTATTAATATACTAAATTCCTCCTACTATAATATTAGGTGATATTTAGACTTTGACTTCTATGAAAGTGCTTAAAAATGAACGATCAATTTGTTTCAAAATAACTATTTATAAACATAGACTGCCATCTAGTGATTTTGATTATCTACAGAAAAAAACAAAACTGACCAAACATAAAAAAACAAATAAGCTCCTTCTTCCAGGAGAGGAGGGAAAAAAAGATTAATTTCTTCATATTTTACATCAACATACAGAAACAACCCCATGTTATATCACTTGTATCTCCTATTGTTATGTTGATGGTTAACACAGGAGGGAAATGGGGAAAGAAGAACCAGTAGGTGTATGTAATCTTCCTCATATAGGCAAGATCCATGAGGTTGTCCGTTCATCGATTCTGTCTGGAATTCCTTCTTATTTTAGAAGGACTCTAGCCTTGGCATAAAGCAAGCACTGCATCCAGAACTTATTTAACCTCTAAGACAACACTGACAGACAGCAAGACCCCTCTCAAAATTTCAGATTCCTTCAGTTTCTGTGCTTTCAGTCTTTTCTGGTTCTCCTCAGCATTGTAACTACATTTTCAATACATGCACTAGTTCATCTCTGCCATTCCCTCTTCAGCCACTGTCTGTTTTCTACAGGATTTCACTATTAGTGAAGAAAGAAGCCAAGTTACCTGCATCATCTTATCTGCCTTACAAAGTTGAATGACTCCTAAACTCACCTTATCTTCAGACTTCTCTTTCTGTCCAAGCTTGTATTTCAGATATTTCAGATTTTTTTAAGTAGGAAAACAGCAAAAAGCTTTTCTCTTTTTCTCTGAATGAATGTGGATAGATTCCTACCTTGTTAATTTGATCTCACCAGCACTTCATGTACCCATCCATTTTATTTTACAGTCACAGAATCACAGATGGGTAGGGGTTGCAAGGGACCTCTGGAGATCATCTAGTCCAACCTCCCTGCTACAGCAGGATCACCCAGAGCAGGTTGCACAGGATCACGTCCAGATGGGTCGTGAATCTCTCCAGAGAAGGAGACTCCACAACCTCTCTGGGCAGCCTCTTCCAGTGCTCCGTCATCCTCAGAGTAAAGAAGTTTTTCCTCATATTGAGATGGAACTTCTCTTATTTCAGTTTGTGCCCGTTGCCCCTTGTCCTGTCACTGGCCACCACTGAGAAGAGTCTGACCCCCTCCTCTAGACATCCACCCTTTAGATATTTATAAGCATTAATCAGATCCCCGCTCAGTCTTCTCTTTCTCCAGGCTAAACAGACCCAGCTCTCTCAGCCTTAAAATAGTACTAACAGAGAGTGAGAAAACATCCACATAATAATTAAAGCGGAGAAACAAGGCAAAAAAATAAGGTTATGTTTCTAAAACTTCTTAAAAGTACAGTCTTCTTCCTCTCCCTTTTTTGGTTCACTCCAAAAACGTGGATGTTGGTGATCTCCAAGATGGCAGTAATTCATCGCCTCCAGATGAGGAAATTGAAAGAGATTTAATCACTGGCTGCAAGTGTTTCTTTGTGCCTTGAAGAAAGTAAGCTGCTGAAACTTAACATTTTATAACCTCTTCTTCTGTTTAATAGCCCAGTGGGGGAGACAGCAACTGCCACATTAAAAACTATCAGGTTACAGAATCCACAACCAGTTTCCAAGAACTGTAAACTGCTATGTACTACCTAGCTGCCATACATGAAACATTGATTTATTTTTTTTAGCATTCCAGTAACAGTACTTCACAGAAAAATGTGTACTTCATGAAACCACACCAAATGGATAACCAAAGAAGAAACTCAATTGGAGTAACAGTGAAGGGCTTTGAAAAGTCCTCTACTTTTGCCAACCAGGTACTACTAACTAGGTGGTTAAATTCTATCCATTAAGAACTGTGAAAGTGACACTTTAACGCTTGTGCAACAACATATTGGTCTAAAAGGAAGTCTTTTCCTTCCCCTCACCTTTCTTAGAAACCACTGATACTCAGCTGCAGGAGACTGTCCCCCAGAAATAGCAAAACTAAGTTTCCTCCAAAATTAACACAATATATTGATTAATTTAAAACACAGAACACACAACTTTTTAAAAAGTCCTGACAGTTTTTAATAAATTTCCTATTTTAAAACTTTAAAATTTCCCTATTTATTTACTTATAAAAAGTTTTCAACAAAAAAGTTCCTGCAAGTAACTATTTTTCCTCTTCTACTGAACACACTTAACCTGTCTGAGGTATGAGATGATTGAGTACCATCTTATTTTTCATATGCTTTTGCAAACCTGTTTCTCCTATCTAGCGATAAAGGCTCAGAATCTCTACAGTTCTTTGAGACTAAGGTCTTGAATTTTCCCGAACAAGTAAACCAATCACATTCTAGACAAAGCACAAGCATAGCTATAACACTTCATTTCTATATTGGCTTTCCATGGCCATGCTAGAAAATACTATATTTAACAAAGAGTTTAAATTCATTTTAATGTATTTCCTTCCCATTTCTTGACAGATAGAACCAAAAAGCATCACCATGTATTGTTGCTAACAGGCTTTAATTTGATTATAGTAATAAAATTGGGCCAAAATTATTAATATCTGGTCCAACTGCAGTTTAAAAAAAAAATTAAGTTATATTGATAAAGTTAGTTGAAGAAATAGAAGAGTCCTGATACTATGTCAGAAAGTTCTGAAAGCTTGGAGAGCTTACATAAACAGTAACACGTTTAAATAATTTTCTATTTCCAAGGACAGAAAGGAAAACAGAAATCCATTTATAAGGATTCTCTCCCATGTGTTCTTCTTTTCTTCCACAAGCCATACTGGGGTACAAAACAAGAGAGATGTTAATATGAAAATAACATCAGATTTATAAGGTAACTTACCGTATTTGTCTCGCAAACCAACTGTACACCTAAAGACTCCACCGAAGGCCACATCTTCACCAAATATTACTGAAAAATAACAACAGTAGAGGAGGCTAATGTTACTCCAGTGCATCTTCTTTTTAGTGAACGTGTTTCAAAGGTTTCTACAAGAGATACTAACATAAGTGGCACCTAACATTTCATTTTACTTGAAGATTTATCTAGTCCTAAGCAATTTTCAAGTACAGACTTACTATAACAGATAAAGTACCAAGGTTAATGAGGAATCAGTACAGCAACACAACTATGTCTCAAAACAATTGATGAAACTGATTCAGCTATGCTTTCATTAAACCATCTATTTATTTTTTTCAAATATTATAGAATATCACAATATCTACATGAACAAAAGCAATTCCAAGAAACAATTACATTCAATCACTAAAGAGTCATTGAGGTTATGTGTTCTGCTTCAACTGGTAACCATCTGCATTCCTCATCTACAGATTTCAGTAAACACAGTGTTTTGGAAAAAGTCAGACTGATGTTTTCTTCACAACACCAATCCAACATGAAATTTCAAACCTTCTCCAAACATACTTGCCAGATCCCTGAAGAGTGACTTCAGAGGAACTCCTCTACAGAAAATATGGCTATCTAATAACGAGGACAACTACTACCCCTGTAATTTGAGTGATGTAGCCAATAAAGCTTTACCACTAAAAGTAATTGCTTTTAAAATTTAGCTTCATATCAACTAATCTGGGGTTTTATTCTTTGAATTTATGGAATGATGATATCCAATTTTTCTTAAAACAGTTTTGTTAGTTAATTCACAGAAATAAGTATTTCCCATTTCAATTTTTTTAAGCATGTTAGACACATGCAGCAGTATCACCAACAGCAGCTTGCATGAACTGGGGTCAATTCGTCAATACTCTCCATATTATAAAGGACACAAAATAATGAGTAAGTCTCCTTCCCTTTCAAGTATTATTTTTATTTAAATAAAATACATTTCAGATTGGAAGCACTAAAAGATATTAACATACTTCTGACAATCATATTAATGACACCATTTAAAGAAAAATAATTTGCATAATGATGTAAAACCAGCGCAGGCATGGAGTTTATGACTGAGGTATGCCCCCAGATCATCTAATTCATTTTTAGTATTAACTTGTTTGGGGGTTTATGTACTTAAAATCTTTGCAAGGCTTTTCCATTACCATATGGCTACTCACTTTTGAGCCAACTGGAATGAAAAACAATCCCATTTAATGCTGGTATCAGCAAACTTGCATGGATCTACTCATTCTCTTCAGCCACTGAAAATATTTTCCTGGACAGATTCCAATTCTCGGCACAAGCATGAGGATTTCCACTACTTAACAACAGTTGCTCAATTCCCATACAACTAAAAACATATGAAGGACATGCTTTCTACTTCAAGAAGTACTAATTAATTCAGTAAGTAGGGTGATACTGACAACTCACATATCCGCACTGTAGAACTCCAGTATGGCCTTGCAAAGGGCTTTGCAAAGATCCAGCCCTGCAAAGCTGAAGAGCAAGACTAGAACCTTAAACTTTAAACTAGAGCTTTAAACTAGATTTGAGGGGCGAGGGGGGTGTAGCTGGGTTTGCACCAGTGGGGCAGTGTTCTGGCAATAATGAATATCAGAAGGTCTCCCACGCGCCTAGGGCGCAACTGGTGTGCCCGGCTCACTCGCTGAAGTGCTTCTA
>VWZZ01002861.1:0-86257 GCA_013399095.1 Psophia crepitans
TTTCCAACAGACTCTGCGAAAAGTACCTGTCACTACACGCCACGTCGTCATAATTTGGGCTGCCGTAAGGTCACCTTGCGAGGCTGCTTCCCAGATTAACGTGCCGGCTTTTTCCCAATTGTCTACATCAAATACTTCCCATGCAATTGCGTGGGAGCCCCGTGTGCCTTGAGCCACACTAGCAACATTTTCATAGTCTGTTCCTCATATTTGATTCCCCGCTTAGCTAACAATTACAACAATAGCCGCAAAATGGACGCTTCTTCTACAGACATGTGCGCCCCCATTTTAAAAATGCTCCAGCTGCTCACCTTAATTTGGTGATTGAGACCTGGGTTGTTCAGCTCCTCCGCTGATGTATTCGTCCAGCTGGAGTCCCTACCGACGTACATGCCACGTTTTTAATCCTGCCCCACGTTGGGTGCCATTTTTAGGGATTGATTCACTGACTCTGACGCGGGTAAAACCAAAGACCTTTATTGCTTATAAGTTTGTGCTTTTATAGGTTCATTAGCTGTCCACACGCTCTAGCTTGTTCATGGATTGGTTAACGTTGTTCACGCGCCGTAGCGAAGTTCCTAATTGGTGCTGTTAAGCAAAACACACATTTTCTATCTTCGGTCCTACACCTGTGTTCCAAACTATTTTTGTCTCATTAGCTGCTTCCTTTCTGCACGCTTGCTTTATCACTTACTTCTTCATTCAAGGTCGCTCGCAGCACTCCCAGTAATTCCCACGTCCTCCTTTTATGCTTTCTCTTTGCACTATTTTCCTTCAGTAGTTTTATTTAATAACACTAATCTTGCTTTTGTTTCAGCTTTATACAGTGGTTAATTTTCAGAACCCTTCGTTAGCAAGTTTATGTGAGTTCTTCACTTTTATATGTTCATACAGAATAAGATGAAAAAGCCTCTTGTTTAAAGGAAACTGAAGAGATCTTCCTTGTCTTTGTGGTTGCCCAGTTTGGGTTCTAACTTGAATCTGTTGGGAAACTTCAGTTGTAAGATAGTTTGGGCTTGGTGGTTTTTTGTTTGTTTTTTTTTTTATAGGACAAAACCTCAGGCCACTATCAGGGAGGAAAAAGAGCTACGTTATGGTGGGGAAAAAATTGCAGACCAGACAGTGGACTTTAAAAGAACAAACTCTGAGTTTGTGTTGTATTTGATTATAACTGTGTGCTGTAAGTGAGATGATGTTGTACTGTTACTTATGAGCCTTAGTGGGTGAATTTTGCGGCAGCTGTATTTAATTGTACACAAGCTAAAACATGTGTCCTAGTTTGCATTTTGTAGAACTGTATAAGAACAATCTCTCTATTTTCTACTATGTGCATAGTTTCTCATATCTGCTTTCTCTATAAACGTTTTGGTTTTTGAAGTGACAGCATTTTAATACTTGCCTTGGTACATATTGCAGAATTAAACATCAGGCTTCAAAAAAGGCTGGAATAGCCTTGTACATCTTTCAGTCACTGAAGCATCAGGCTGGTGTCTATGGTATGTATTCTCCATGTGTGAATAAAGTGTATTAGCTAGCAATCTGCAAATTGTCCTCTTCAGTAATACTCAAGATGAATGCTATTTGCAAATAAGAGGGTAACCAGTCATTTGATATTTTTTGCAAACGTCTTTTTTTCAAATGGTAGAGTGGAGATGAAGAAGAGAAGGTATGTGTCATACTGAAGAGATGGTTCCTGTCTTTGCATTCATTACTGTTCACATGAAAGTCCAGGTAATGCTCCTGAGTCATATTTTGTCTTAGACTTCTGATATCTCCCAGCACTACAGAGTATAAGCAAGTCATGTACTGTGTATGACAAGTACAAGTATTTATCAGATGTTGTTTCTATTTATTTACCAACATTAGACCAAATAGTTTAATACATAAAAAGAAGGCAGCACACGGAAAAATTACTTTGAGTTGTAATTGCTTGTATGCTGAAATGTCAATCCCTGTAGTTGTACATCAGTCCTATCAGTCCTCCTCCCGAGTCTTCACCCTTGTTTCCTGGAAGAACTTCAGTGTGCAGGGAAACCGTGATGGTGAAAACAAAGTTTGATGCTGCTGCTTTGGTAATTTTAGGAGAACTCTTGAGTTGGCAGTGCTTGTTACACTGCTTCTGGGTGGAAGGCCAGTAACTGTTGGATGTCAGATTTTGTGGTATATTGTCTGAGTTGGTCCTGTTGCCTTTAAGGTGATATTCTTCTGCACAGTGTGGAGTTTTGACTTACATAGAGCTTGTTGCATTTATTTGAGTAAAAAATTCTTCAAGTACATTAGAGAGGATTTTGCTAAATGAACTATGTGAATCACTCTGACCTGTTGCCCTAGTAATGCCTGCAACAACTTTTTAAAAAATCCTGGGATTTAGGTTAATATCTAAGCAACAGTGTAAACTTTTAATAGTTGGAAGGTATGAAAATTAGGGTCTAGTAGACTGGTAGATTTTTTTTCAGGTTGCTTGTTGAAATAATTATGTTATGAATGTGTAATTGGTCAGAGAGTAGCTTAATGTTTAGTGTTTTCTTTTAATATTCTTTATAGCAGGCTCCCAGTCTCTTTCCTAAATAAAATGATCTGTGTTGAAAGTGATCTCAGGAGGTCATCTGTTCAGACCCGAGCAGGTCAAACTTGGTTAAGGTTGCTTAGGGCCTTTTCAAGGCAAGTTTTGAGTATCTCCAAGCTGCTGGGCCTTTAGCTATTGTGGCATCATAGTGACCTGTTACTGCAAATCAGTTTTCCCATATTGTTGTTTGTGTAACTAACACTGGGCAGAGAAATCTTTCTAGCTGTGGATGACAGTGCTGAGGAAATCAAGTTTGATCGTCACAGAGAGTTGCATTCTTTGCACACTGCTTGATGTTAATATGGCGTTCATCCCTTAATCGCAGCAGTCAGATTACCAATCTCCCATCTCACTTCTCCGTTTCATCCATATCTCTCACATTCCAACATGCAGGCTACTTGTCTTTGCAAGCAACCATGAAACACGTAGCTGGGGTTTTAAAACATATTGCTCAGTGGGTGGGATAGGACCACCCTGCTTGTAGAGTCATAGGCTTTGCTCCAGAAATAGTATGTTATCTTCCTCCATTGGAGTTACTTCTTTCGTTTGGATCTTACTGGGGGTTAAATCTATGACTTTTTCCACACTCTGGTTAATATATATCATCTTGCAGAGTATTCTGACACTGAAAGAGCTACTGTTTTTTTATTGAACTGTGAGCACAGAAAATGAAAGGCATACAGATATTTGTGAAAAACTTCAAAACCTACAAATCAGAAGGAAAATCAAACAGGTTAGGCATTTAAGAAGAAGGAATTAAAAAAATCTTTATACTTTAGGTACTTGAAAACTGTGCCCTTTATGCTTCCAAATTTTGTAATATTCTTCAGGTTTTGCAACTTGACGTGTTACTGATGCATTATCTATCACAGCTGCATAGCCAATGGTCCTCAAGAATCAGAAAAGTAAAATGCTTAGTAAAGTATCTTGCCTTGTTTTCTTGCTGTCTTATTGTTTTTCTGTAGTGCTAACGTGGGTCGTCTAGTTAAGGAGATTTAGAAATTGTGGAGGAAAGTACTCAAAATGTAATTAAAGCTCTTTAAATGCATGAGAGAATTTTCTGTTTAATGAGATCGCCTTTAGGTTATGCAGAAATCCAGAGAAAATACTGTATTTTAGCTCACTCTGTTTCTAGGCTGTCTGCAAAAGAATCCTTGATGGCAGTAACCAATGGCATCTCTTGAGAGTTCTCATATACATAAATTAGATATCTGTACTCTTGAGAAGTTCCTCTCCAGGATGCAGAATGGAGAACGCTGCAGACTTGTAGACCTGTGACAGAACTGAGAGAGATTCCCAGTGGCCTCTTGGAAAACTGTCCTCCACAATGAAGAATGGCCCAGGATTTCTTTGTACATTAGCATCTGTATCTCGGTGATTATAATCTCTAGCGAGGATTAAGCACATTTGTCACTGTGTAAAGATAGCACTTGTGTGTCCTGTACAGAGATTATTTCACAGGCAACTTTGCACATAGGAAAATTTTGTATCTTTGTTTTTCCTTTCAGGAAAATAAAGGAGAGGGATGTTATTAACTTGAATGGACCATTTTTAGCTGGTAAAACCAGGAAATCCATAGGATGTTAGTGTAGTGGTCTTCATCATGTGGAGATAAAAATTTCACAGTAGGGAGCCTACTGTGTGTGCCATTGTATGAAGGCGACAAGAATGAGGTGAATGCCATTTAACAGGTGTAACTGCCAAGAGACAAATAAATCTACTGTGAATTGTATTATTGCTTAAAAAAAAGCTCAGTGCTGCTCAGTATGTTGGATGGCCATTACTAACGTCGTCTTTCTAGACAACTTAGGAAAATCTCCTTCAAACCAAACTCAGAAGTTCTCTTGATCTTCTCAACTCACTCAGGCTTTTTCCAGATGATCTACATACAAAAAGCAGTTCAGTTGATGGTGATGGATCATATGGTGTAATGTCTGATTCCACTAGTGTTTGTTAAATTAATCCAAACCATAGCTGGACCTCCTCACATCCTGTTGAAATATGAAAACAAAACTGCTCTTTCCCCGAGACCTGAACTTAGCTGTGGACTGTATGTACATTAGCCTACAAATGATGTCATCTGCCTTTCTTTGTGGGTTTTTTGGTTGGGTGGGGTTTTTTTATAGAATCATAGAATGGTTTGGGTTGGAAGGGACCACAGGGATCATCAAGTTCCAACCTTCCTGCCATGGGCAGGGACACCCTCCACTAGACCAGGTTGCCCAAAGCCCCATCCAACCTGGCCTTGAACACTGCCAGGGATGGGGCCTCCACAGCTTCTCTGAGCAACCTGTGCCAGTGTCTCACCACCCTCACAGTTAGGAATTTCTTCCTAGTGTCCAATCTAAATCCTCCCTCTTTTAGTTTAAACCGATTACCTCGTGTCCTGTCACTACATCCCTTGTAAACAGCCCCTCTCTGTCTTTCCTGTAGGCCCCCTTTAGGTGCTGGAAGGCTGCGATTAGGTCTCCCCGGAGCCTTCTCTTCTCCAGGCTGAACAACCTCAGCTCCCTCAGCCTGTCCTTGTAAGAGAGGTGCTCCAGGCCTCTGATCAACTTTGTGGCCCTCCTCTGGACTTGCTCCAGCAGTTTGGGTTTTTTTTTGTTTTGGGTTTTTTTTTCCTAGACCAATTTTCTTATTAGCTTGCCTTGCTATGACGGATAACTGAAAATATTCTGGCATGAAATGTAGTTGTCCTTATCATCCCGAGTTTGTATGTTGCTGCCATGTTCCTATCTTCGCCGTTGTCTGTAGGTACTCGTTTGCTCATCCTGATACTTGCTTGGTTCTTTGTTGAGCTAGTTTGGAAACCAGACCAACAGAAAACTGTCCTTACAAGAAAGTAAATAGCTTTTGTTTGTTACATTCCTGGAACAGGCTTACCCCAGGTTAAGACGAGTTTCGGTGGTGGCATAAGGGGACAGAAGTTCTGTCTGGGAGGGAGTAGAGTGGGCAGGATGAGGCCTGGCAGTGCTAGCTTGGTCCGCTAAACACTTATAGACCTGTGTCCTAAAAAGAAGGCTTAACAGTTTTTGGAGGACCCAGAAAGATTTTTATTGGATATTTGGTCTCATAGATTAGGCAGGTAAAGTATTTGAAAGGATGATCTATTCTAAAACACCAGTTTCTGAAGAGCCAGCATCTCTGCCAGCTGACGATACTGTGCTTGTGTCTGTCTCTTCAGTATCATATATGCTGCCCTTCTGTGTTTACATTACGTGTATTTCTTAATTCCCTGCAGGCATGCCGCCTTGACAATGTTAACTCTTACTTGGGAAGGTTGTTTTCATATGTAGCATTCAGCTGTTCCATCCAGGAGACCGAAGGTCCACTGGAAATCCTCTGCTGTGAGCGTTCCTGCTGTCACTTTCTGGGCGATCAGTTTCATTGGCATCATCTTCCTCGGACAAACCGAGTTAGGTCAGGAGTGAAGGATGGAGAAATGGGATAACACTGGTTAGGGAAGTAGGGAATTGAAAGATCAACTCAATGAACAGAGTAGTTCACCGTGGAGTTACGTTGTATTTCACTGCTGTAACTTGGTGGTGAGTGACAAGGTATAACTAAGGTGAGATGTATCATCTTTGAAAACGTTTGTGAGCACACAGGATGATGGAAAAGTGTTGCTTTACAGGGGCAAGCAGTTGAATTCCAAGGCAGTCCAGTGATTCTGGAAACTCCAGTGAGTTCATAGTGACAAAGTCAGTGGAAGGCCACTGAATTCTGCACTTTGTTGTACCTCAGGTTCCCTGTAAACAGGTTTTGGCATTTCAATATGAAGATTGATTTATAATCTCCCGCCCAGATGGAGCTGTTGTGAGGCGATGTTAATTTTGAAATGTTTACTTTTAGCTTACGGCTTATACATTGATTTAAAGTTGCATATAGATTGCTGCTCCCCTGGCAATTCATATGATAAATCTCATTTAAATACTTCCTCTTATTGCTTCCACTATGTATTGGTTTAACCTTGGCTAAACGCCAGGTGCCCACCAAGCCGCTCTATCACTCTCCTCCTCAGCAGGGCAGAGAGGGGAGAAAGAAAAAAAAATAAGATGGAAAAACAACTCCAAAATGGTGGGTCAAGATAAAGGCAGTTTTAATATAGCAAAAGGAAGACCACATGCAGAAGCAAAGCAAGGAAAACCAAAAGATTATTCTCTACGTCCCATCAGCCGTCGATGTCCGGCCACTTCCTGGGAAGCAGGGCTTCCAAAAGCCTAGTGGTTTCCCCGGAAGACAAAACGTTGAAAAAACGAATGCCTTCCGTTCCTCCCCCTCTCCCTCAGCTTCCCATTGCTGAGCAGAGGTCATATGGTATGGAATATCCCTTTGGCCAGTCTGGGTCAGCTGTCCTGGCTGTGTCCCCTCCCAGGATCTTGCCCACCCCCAGCCTACTGCTGAGGGGTGGAAGAAAGGTTGGAGACACAGCCTTGATGTGTGCCGGCACTGCTCGGCAGTAGCCAAAACACCGGTGTGTTACCAACACCTTGCTGCTACCAATGCACAGCACTGTGGGGGCTGCTACGGGGAAATTAACTCCAGCTCAGCCTGACCCAGTACACACTATTTTGTATTTATTCCTGGAGTACTTACCAATGCACCCTGTGCAATCAATTTTCATGTATTGGAATTTAGACTGCAGTATGAAGTTCAGACAATCCTCTGTTTGGAACCTTATCTGATGTGAGCTTTCCTGTATAAAATCCTACTGCTCTGTTTGTGGTTTACCATCACCAGCAGTTTTCTTTTTGTGGGGTGTGTGCATGCACGTGTGTGTCTTGCACATTGTTCAGCCCTCATCCTTGGGATGCTACATCTAACAGTTCCTGTTTCTGACGCTGCAGATTTACCAGGTGCCAGATCTCTAGCTTATAATTCCCGAGGCTACGTCATGGCAGAACAACCCACGCTGCTTGTGCCTTCCAGCAGAGCTGGGATTCAAAACTCTGGTTTTGACTTACCCAAGAATAAAAGTTTCCAAATGTACAAGTGGAAAATGATGGTGTTAGTCTCTGTTCGTATGAAATATAGATGAATTTTCAGCATCTGCTTGAAGTAGTGAATGGGAAAGTGTCTCATTGAAGTCAACAGATCTCAAAAACTTTAATTGCTTGATTATTTTGTTCTGTTTGGTTCTGCAGGCTTGAAAATAGTCTGAAATCTTGCATGAAGTAATTATTATATCAGTTAATTACTGCTAAATGCAGGGAAAATTAATAGGCTCTCTCTTTTGTTTTTTTTTTAATCTGTTTATCCATCTATAAGATTATTTCCCTAGATTCAGTTTCAGATTTCATTGCTTCCAAAATGCATTTCCCCTTTCATTCCTTACTGGCAAGAAGACTTTTCTTACTAATTGTATTTCAAAGGCTCTAACCTTAAAAAGTGATCAGATTAAATATATCGGGGAAAGTTTATGTGTGAATGAGTCTTGCTTTGATATAGCTGGGTGTTTTCACCTAGCATATGATGAGAAGCCTGTGATAGTCAGCTTTCTCAGGTCGCGGAACAGAGATGTCTCCATGAAGAAGAGCGGGAGGATGTATGTTCTCCCATTTTCCCAAAGCTCTGTGAGAGGAAACTGGCATTTGTTGATTGAGCTACTGAATTAAAATATTTACTTTGATACTGTAGAATGAAAATGAAAGAAGTGGTTCAATTTTTTTATTTTTATTTTTTTGGATGTATTAGATCAGTCCTCTGCATGCTTTCTACTTTTGCTGCTTTGGCAAACCAGTTTTGCTCTTTAAAATAGAGTCAAGTATTAGTCATTGTTAAATAATTGCCTGAATAGCTACAAGGTACTAATTCTGTTTTAGTTTTCACCCTGGAAATAACAAAGAGATAGGAGATGCTCCTGGAAAGAATATCTCCCAATATTTGTAATGCATTTTAAAATCAACTTACCCTACCAATGTTTTCAGGAAATGCAAATGGTTATGTTTTTGTGTGACTGAATTAATGAAAGTTTTACCTTTAGTGTGTAAAATGTTTGGGGTTGAAGAAATGCACCAGGTGCTTCCTTAGAAGAGAAGTCCTTCTAAAAATGCACTGGACGTATGAAATATTTACTTGTAATTTAGTGAATAAAGCCTCTTTGTATGTTACAAGATTAATTTAGTTTCTCCTTCAGATAGTATGTGTTGTGAAATTCTGTTTATTTATTTTTTATTTATCTGTAGGTTCCTTCAGAGAAATCGGAATCCTTTGCATCCATGTTGAGACGCTCTCCTTTAATTCAGATGGGACCTGCCAAAGATAAAATCGCCATTGGTCGAATATTCCATGTTGTAGATGATGATCTTTATATAGATTTTGGTGGCAAGTTTCACTGTGTCTGCAAGAGACCAGAAGTAGATGGAAAGTAAGTAATAAACTTACAGTAAGCAATTAACATATGTGAACGATATACTCAAATGCTGAGCTGATGGAACTTGACCATCTTCTGGACTGAGCTTAGAGAGTTTATATGAATTTTATGGTTTAAACTGTAGAAGTTAACATATTATGCAGAGTGAAAATATGATCGCAAACAGATCTGCGTAGCTCAGACATTGTCTTGAATGCTGATTTCTTTGCAAGTTTGCATTATTGCTATCTACATTATTCCAACTTATGATGACCAAAGGAAGTTACTGGGTGTTTTCTCACTGAGCAAAGGGGATAACGTCATCATCCAAGCTGTTAAAACAAGCAGTGTTTGTTGAAATACTTGGGAGTTTTCCGAATGTGGAACTTTAATCCCGTGTAAATTGTAAGCCTCCTTAGGCAGGATCTATCTATGCTAAATATATATATGAGATGATGTACTGGAGAGTTTACACATTGTTTGTGATAATACTGTTCTTAATAGATGATCAGTGTTAATGTGGTCCAATATTCCATATTGCAGAATATTTTATACAGATTTTGGTGGCAAGTTTCACTGTGTGTCCTGAACTGGAACTGTGGTGGAACTGGAACAGTTGGGCTGGGAAATGCAGTAGTTAAAGCTAAACAATAAGGAAGCAATGAATTCTAGCAGAAATAGTGTTTATAAGCTTTCTAAACCGACTTTAGCAACTTATGATTGTTTATTGTTCAAAGATATCTTGTCTATTTAATTTGTCTCCAGGTTGCTTTAACAGTTAGTTTTTAATATGTAGGCAAAATACCATGTTTTCAAATTCATAACATTAGAGTAATTTAGTCCATCTCTTTTCCCTCTTTTTTCCTTGAGAGAGCAGGAGCCTTGTTAATTTGCAGGATCGCTGTGCCTAAACCAGGAAATATGATTCCTGTGATACAGTTCTGAAATAGTTGATTTAAAAAAAACCCAAAACATAAATTATTGCACATTTGTGTGCAAGTTTGTGCTAGTATTTTATTAGAGCTTTTGTATTCTCAGCTTCCTTTTTTGATAGGTCTATGATTTTCAGAGCGGATGTGATGAATGGCCCAGGATGATCCAGGCCCTTTGTGCCCATCACATTTGGCAGCAGGCGAGGATATTCTTAGTCTTTTGCTGCTTCTGTCGTGCTAAAGCCCTTGTTGCTATTTGCATTTCTTGCTAATTCTAAATCGAGATGAGCTTTGCCCTTCCCAGTCCCATTCTTTCATGTCAGAGAAGTGTTTCATCTCAATCTATGACCATTCATTTATTTTGTGGTAGAGCCCAGACCAAAGCTCCCTGTTCAGCTGAGCCAGCCTTCTGCGAGGCTCGCTGAACTTTTCTATGTTGCGGAAGACCCTGCTGGAGCACTGAGAAGTTTGTCCTTATAGATCAATAGCCTCTACTTTTTCACATCAGTAGAGCTTCTTGTCTACCCCAAATAAGCTAAAGTCTACTGTCCTGAAGCCCAGATCTTTCTTCTGCCACTTGCTTTTCTCACCTTCCTTCACCGTTTAAGCTCTGTCACTGGTGGTCACAGCAGCCATGGCTGCCATCAGCTACCATGTTCTCAAAACAGTTCTTTCCTGCCCATAAGTAACATGTCCAGCAGAAGACTTGCCCTAGTTGGGATGTCTGGTACCTCTGGGAAAAAATGTCACCAGGGCACTCGCTCAGGATTGCTTGTTGCCTTCTGCCTTTGTTTCTGCTTGAGCAGACATCAGGACATTTGAAGGTCCCCTGTGAGAATCAAGGCCTGCAATCATGAGTTGGCTTCTAGCTGTTTGAATGAGGCTTCATCCTTTTCTTCCTGATCAGACAGTTCGGAGCAGAGATCCACCATGGCACTGTCTTTATTAGTCTCCTCTCTGATTCTGACCCATAGCTCTCAACTGTCTCCTTGCGCGATTCGTAGCAAGGCTCCATGCACTCATGTCCCTTCCTTGCTTGCAGTGTGTCCCCCTTTACCTTGTTCCATGTTTGCTTGCCTGCTTCCTCCCAGATTTGGGGAGCAGACAACTTTGTGTGTTGTCTTCACATCCCTAACTATGATGTGTTCACCTTGTGAATGCTGAGCCCACCGCTCGCCATTTCCTTTTGTGGTGTTAATATCTCACTTTGTCACAGTGCTCTGGAATACTTGGGTGACAAGGCAAATAGGGGAAAGTAATGAAATACGTCTTCCTAAAAAGCTCACAGGCAGCCAAGTGTCTGGCCGCTCCTTTCCTGCTCTCATCCTTCTCCTAATGTTGTATGTCTTTTCTTCCAGTGGACATTGTGATAGTACAGGGGGAAATGACGCTCAAGGAAACTGTTGTTGGACCAGATGCTTCAGAGTCAGTTGTCCATTGAACGCTGGGAGCATAAGCTTGGGGCTGAGAGGATCTAGTCCAGTTGTATTTTTGGCTGCCTGTTTTAATGATAAAACCAAGCAGATCCACATAAGGCTTGTTTATACTTCCCTGTCACTGCTTTTCAGTGGGAGTGGAGAGAGGCACTTTAACAGCCTGGGCATTTTTAAGGAAATAAAATTTGATACTAAAGGTGGTAGTTCATAAAATGACACAGACAGCTTTTACAACATTGAGGATGTAGCGGCAGTGGAAGTAGTAGTATTGATTCTGTGATAATCTATATCTAATGGACTTGGAGCATTCATTTCCCCTTTCTCCTCAATTCAGTCCTGGAACCTGAACTTGTCTCTAACTTCTTAACTGTTTCAGTGCTATGTGAATCTAACCCTTTAAATAAGAATATTTGTGTAAGAAAATAAATACTTTTAAATCTTGTCACCTTTTTCCAATTAATTGTGTTTCTGGAATTGGAATTTGTAAAATTTACCTGAATTTACAAAAAAATTGCAGTCACGGGCAATCTTTTGCTCTGTTTAGCTTGTAGCTTGTCATAAGGTGTTGTGTCATATAATATAGTTGCACCTTTCTAACTGGGATTTGTAATGTGAAATTTGCGAAGTACTTGTGGATCAAAAATAAACATGGAAAACTGCGATCTTAGCTAGCTGCGAATGTCATCGATAGCATTCAGGTGCTGCTGAGTTTCAGTCTCCCTGCTTATTAAAAAGTTGTGGGAAGACCTATGCCTTTGCTCATATAATTGCTTTGATCTGCTTACATAGTAAAGGCAGCAGCTCATTGATTTACAGAGTAAAGTTTGCCTTATCAAAACAAATATAATCTTTTCATCCGCTGGCCTCTTAGTAAGTGTGAAGGCTTAGAGTCTTTTGATAGATGCTGACTTCTCTTTGGATGGCAATAACTACTTTTGATCACCAGAATAGAGGTCAGTGCTAGAGTATCTTCTGTGAAAGCATGAAAGTAACTGGGTAGAATTGGCAGCGTGTATTTAGATCTGTACCAGCTTACACTGGTGACTGCAGTAAGGCTTTATTATTGTTATTTCTGTTAATTCACTTGCTCACAAAAGTGACTTTATCACCATATTGTACATGCATGTAATCAGTAGAACTGTTTACTGGTTTTGGGGATTTATTTTTTTTGCAGAATGTTTATTTTTTGTCCCAAGGAGAAGAATAGGCATTTTAAGTTACAGATAACAGATAATTTCTTGAAGGCCATTAGTTCAGGACAGAAGAATCAGATTTAATCTTCAGACATGGAAATTTATGATACCATTTTTATGAAGTCAGACTTGAAAGCGTGGCTCCTCTAGTACCTGTATTTTGATGCTGATCTTTGGGTTTGCTGTATTATCTTTTCAGGTGTTTGGTGATTCCTCCAAAATACTAATTGAGCATCTTTAAAGGAAAAAACCTTCTCTCTTGCCATTTATGTAAGGAAGTACGTCCATGAGGATGCGTGCTTTTGATATTTCCTTGGTCATTTGGCTTTTTTTCTCATCAGAACTCAACTATTTTCATGATACTATAATATCTTCTATTTTCTTTTTCTTATATACTGTCCTTTTCTCTTTGAAAGTGCTAGAAGAGAAAGTGCTTACTTGAAAAGAAACAAAAATCTACAAGAGGTTCTTGTCTGTAAAGCTTGTTCTCTTAAACTACTTAGTCCTGATCCTAGCAGTTGTGATTTCTTGGGATGTCCAAGTGAGAGACCCTGTAGTGCTACCACCATGTGGCCATAAGAAAGGATTCCACCCTCAAGACTGTCTCTTTGGTAAATGAGTAACTACATAAATGTTGTCCCTCACTTGGAAAACTTGGTACGTAAATACATTCTTTTTTCCCATCAATTCTTCTAAAGTAACCTTCAACCTTTAAAAAACGAACAAACAAAACAAACACATTAGGTAAAACCTTAGAACAATAATGATACAAAATATAAATTGAACAGACATTTGAAGAACCTGCTAGCTATTTCCCTTTGGTTTTCACTGATTGTTTTCCTTCTTCCTATTCTCTTTGGGAAAACTGTTACATAGGATTGCAAAAATGGATTTCATTATCAGCATTGATGGTATTGAGATTGGAAGGATGCATTAGCATAGTTAGAGACCAAAGATATTGTTGGTAAAACGTCACTGGGGTCAAGCAAGGATGTATTTGGTTATAAATGTCAGCAGCATTTTGTCATTTGGGATTTATATAATGTGACAGCAGTATTTATTACTCTTATGATGTCAATGTCTTTTCTAATATGTGCCGTAGTTACTTAATATATAATGTAATTAGTAAAAAAATGTTTCTTAGAATCATAGAATCATTTTGGTTGGAAAAGACCTTTAAGATCATCATATCCAACCATTAACCTAGCACTGCCAAGTCCACCATTAAACCATGTCCCTAAGCACTGCATCTACACATGTTTTAAATACCTCCAGGGATGGTGACTCCACCACCTCCCTGGGGAGCCTGTTCCAGTCCTTGGGAACCCTTTCGGTGAATAAATTTTTCCTAATACCCAATTTAAACCTCCCCTGATGCAACTTGAGGCCTTTTCCTCTGGTCTAATAACTTGTTACTTGGGAGAAGAGACCAACAGCCACCTGACTACAACCTCCTTTCCAGTAGCTGTAGAGATGAATAAGATCTCCCCTCAGCCTCCTTTTCTCCAGACTAGAGAACCCCAGTTCCCTCAGCTGCTCCTCTGTTCTCTAGACTAGTTCTCTGGACCCTTCGCCAGCTTCATTGCCATTCTTTGGGTGTGCTCCAGCACCTCAGTGTCTTCCTTGTAGTGAGGGGCTCAAAACTNTCCAGGCAGCTTTCCAGCCACTCTTCCCCAAGCCTGTAGTGTTGCCTGGGGTTGTTGTGACCCAAGTGCAGGACCTGGCACTGAGCCTTGTTGAACCTCATACAGTTGGCCTCGGCCCATCGATCCAGCCTGTCCAGATCCTTCTGCAGAGCCTTCCTACCCTTGAGCAGATCGACACTCCCTCCCAACTTGATGTCTTCCTCAAACTTACTGAGGGCGCACTCCATCCCCTCATCCAGATCATTGATAAAGATGTTAATGAGATCTGGCCCCAATATTGAGCTCTGGCCACAAACTATATTCAACTCCATTCCCCAAAACTCTTTGGGCCTGGCCATCCAGCCAGTTTTTTACCCAGCAAAGAGTGCATTCATCCAAGCCATGAGCAGCCAGTTTCCCCAGGAAAATGTTGTGGGAAACTGTGTCAAAGGCTTTAGTAAAGTCTAGGCAGACAACATCCACAGCCTTTCCCTAACCCACTAAGCGGGTCACCTTGTCACAGGAGGAGATCAGGTTAGTCAAGCAGGACCTGCCTTTCATGAACCAATGCTGACTGGGCCTGGTCACCTGGTTGTCCTGTGCATTCTGTATGATGGCACTGAAGATGAACTGCTTCATAACCTTGATACACTTTGACTTAAAACGCAAATTTAAACTCATTTATGCCAACAACATATAGAAATTCTGTTAAGTATCCAGAGTTTGTACACATGAGAAAGGGTCTATAGGAAAGTGAGGGTAAACTAACTTTTCAGCTATAAGAAGAAAGTGTTGTGGTTTTTTTTCCTTTCTTTTAACGTGGAGAAAATTAAGTTTTAAAGAGTAAAGTGTCTGTCTTAAATTGTTGCTCTTTTGGAGATCTAATCCATGGCAAGAAGGTGCTGTTACCAGCTGCTTCTGCCATTATCAGATGGAATTCCAAAGAACCAGAAAATGTGGGAAGGGGTTGTGCTGACACTGCCTGTTGCATGGTCTGCACCTGTATTGTTGATGAACAGTTCCCATCAAAAGCACAATGGTTTTCAGCAATTTTCTAAAACGCGGGATTGCGGGTCCGGCTTCCAAAGAAGATTAAGCTGCACCTCTCCGCGCCAGTGTAATGAAGCTTTATTTTCAAAGACTGCTGTAACCCTCCAGCAACTCCAGTATTATCAGGCTGTAGGATCAGAAAGACACTTCCTTTATGTTTGAGTATGCAGCTGGTGCAGGGATTTCCAGTATATCCTGTGGCCATTTTACTTGACACCTTTTATACAGCGCATATTTGCCAAACTTAAATAGTAGAGAAGGGAAGAAATCATTTGATGCCGGCTGTGATTTAGAACGTGACAGCTTAATGAGCATCATAAAACATTACCTAATGCTGTTTCTGTAAATTGTATCAAAATATTTATGCTGTTTGAATGGTTGCCAGGGTGAATTTTATTTGGGAAATATTTTAAATTCTTCTCTTTTTGTTCTATTTTAAAAATATTTTCTAGATAAGGACAGAATGGAATCCAATTAAAAATAATGTATCTTTTTAGACTAGACAATCTGAATAAGGCTCTCTGTTTTCTAGCACATTCCTTTTATTAAGACAGTCTTAAATTTAAGTTAATAGTGATATGTTAAACAATATAAATTATCCTGTAAGATTTAAAAAATCAATTTCTTAAAAAAAAAAAAGGTGCATGGAGATGCTCCGCAGGGGGAGGATTTCAATAAGATGCCATTTGGTTTAGTTCCACTGTGTGTATTAATCAAAGTCACTGCGTGTTGAGCTGGACGGTGACTTTGGCGTTAACTATTTCATTTTGATGCCATGTGAATATGCTTCTCAAACAATTAGTGCATCTTTCGACCAGAAGGAGCTGCCTCACACAAAGCACAGAGTAAGCCGCCTCCCTGTTGGTGTGCAGCAAAGATACTTGCACGAGGGAAGATGTCAGTGTGTGGTAAATTCACCCTTTGCTTGCTGGACCTGAGTTTCCCTGACTGGTTGTGTGGTGTATATAATGGTGCAGGGTTACTGTGGAAAGGTTGTTAAAGACATAACCTTTCTAACTTTTTCCTTTAAAACTAAATAAAAGACCAGGCAGCTGGCAGGAGGCTGACCAGATAGAGACCCAGCACCCCGCTCCCTTCCCCAGGGCCTTTGCTCTTTCACTGCTACAGGAATCACAAGCATCAAATTCACTCTTAACCTCGTGTCTGTGACTGACTGGGAGCAAAGTCTCTGGGTAGCAGTATGGGCCACCCGTAGGATACAGATCTGGTGGCAGTGGAGAGACTTAATGCCATTTTCCTTAGAGTGTGCTGTTCTGGCAGCCCTGCGCATCCTACAGCTTTCAGGTCAAACTTGCAATGTTCGTAAAACTATTATTGCTAAAAAAAAAAAAAGGTAATTAATGTGATATATGAAGGAAACATCTATTGCTGCAGTAATGCTGACTTTAGTTTTCATGGTTGTTTTTACAGTGGTCTCCTTCCTTTCTACTGTCTATTGCCAGCAAAATAGCATCTATCTGTAGTGTGTAATTCTCAGGGGAAAGAAGGAAATTGCTAACCACCAGTACAAGTGGGGTACAATAAATGGTGCTTTTACAAGTACAATTTTCATACTCGTGCAGATGCAGGAAGTAAAGGTCATATGAAAGGGACTGGAAACCTATAGAAACCTAGTAATTTTTTTAAAATTATTAATGTGCATTGAAGGTACTGATAAAATGCATGCCACGCTGGGTCGGTGTGCAAAATTCCTTTTGGTTTCCATGGTGTAGCCTTGCTTCGAAAAGGCTCAGGTCTGCTGAGGGAAGTTTTTGTAACTCCTGCTTCTGGTAAATGAGGGGAATGAACACAGTAACTGTACTAGCAGCATTTTCTCATTCTATTTATGTATTCAAATTGTTGCTGTTAGCTCGTTGGCATTAAATCGGTGGTTTCCTCCTTCGCTGCTTCCCTTCTTCGGTTGTAGTTTTCATTCCTAACAGATCAGTCTTTTTCTCACAAGTCTTTCTAGTAGTAACCACGCTGTAGAAAAAATCTGATAAGAAGATGGAGAAAATGTGTAACCAGTTCTTACTGGGAATATTTTATCTTATTTCTATCACCTTTTGCTACCATTGTCTTGTTCATGTGCTCCATTGTTAACTATTCGTACCCCTTCTGAGCTTGTTCTCTGTATTCTTTTTTCCAGTACTGATTTGCAAATATTTATTTCAAATATAAATATAGGGTGGTTACATTTAGAATTAATTACAGTTTTATATTATTGTATCTATTCGGTATCATACAGATTAGTAAGCCTTTTTAGCTTACATATTTTTGCTCACCTTTTTACCAATGTTTTCCCATGAACCACTGAAATTTGCAGGTTTGTTGTGTGTTTTAAGCACTCACCGTGCTTTAGAGTTTGCCGTATTGCAGCAGTATATGATATGTTCCTTCTAATAATGGTTTTGGAATATTTTATAAATAACTTTTACTCATTTATACAAAATTAAAGCAAAAATTGCATAACTCACTAAAATACTTATTAACATAATCTTATTTAGTCAACATGAACACTTGCCTGGCCTTTCACACAAAATTTGTTCTGTTCTTTTGTCATCAGCTCTGATTCTGATTTTTGTTTTGTTTGGAAAGTGTGTTTTGCCTGTAAAAAAAAAAAAAAAAAAGTAGTGGCATAAGTAGGTAACCTGGGAGAATTTGGTAAGTTACATGACAATGATTTCCTTTGTGCCAAATTATTTTTGTCTATGGGTGTCGTGTTGCTGACTAGTAAGTTTGTAATACTAAATAGCTGTCTGAAATCAAAGCAAACTTTGTGCTTCCCTGCTCCTTCCTCACCCTCCTTAGCTTCCAAGTTGTCCTTCCTATCAGGTAAGCACCTAGTTATTTGAGGGCAAAATTCCTCTGTGTTTTGAAAGATGAACTTAGACCATATTATTGCTGAATTGTAGAATAAATATGACCTGGTCAAACTTGCCGAAGTATAAAACAAAGTGTGCATACACACTTTCCTGAATCTCTTCCAGTTTGTATCTTTTATGGAAAACATAACCAGACAGACGGTCTCCACGCTGTGAAACCAGTCTCTTTCTGTGATTAAAATTACCAGAATATCATGTTGAAATTCTCCAAGGACCAAGGTGGTTTGCACTAGTCATCAGCAAACTTGGATTCTGGCACTCTGGTCAGCCTTTGGTCTCAAACTCTGCCCAAATTCCAGGGAGAAATGGTAAGCAGGACTCATCTTTCTGTCCTGTTCCCACATACCAACACTGCAACTTAAAAAGGAAGCCTTATTGTTTATATTGAAGAGGGCTAAATTCAAGGAGGTGGCATGAACTCCCCTTTCTACAAAGCTTCTGTATAGCGCAATTCGCCATTGCTCCGAGCCCAAACAATGCACGCGGTGCCACTCTGTCTGCTGTCAAACAATTTCAGCTTTTTTTTTTTTTAAATAGGCACGCAGAATAGCCATGTGATTGCAAACTTAATCTCTGTGCTTCAGCAAATAACCTCTAACTTATTTATAGCAGCATGCATTTTGGAAATTATAGCATTTTTATCCCCCATGGACATAGCTTATTATTTGCTTGGTTACTTTACAATTGCGACTGTTTTTGCCACCCACTGTATGTCGTTCTTCAGCGGTTATTTTCAACCACAAATGGAGGTGTTGGCTTTGTGTGGTTCTGTAATACACAAGACTCTGCTTCCAGAGTTCCTGGACCCCAGAGTCCGTCAATATGGTTTTTTGACTCTATGGTAAATTTTGCATCCCAGATAGATGCTTTAGAGTTCAGTTAATGTAATAATACTATGGGACAGGTGTTGGTTGTCAACAGTTAATCCATAGTAATGAGGCACCCTACGCAGCGTTTGGTATGGTGTATACAGCATAGACCTAGGATTACGGCCAGAGGAGTGCATGTGAGCCTGCTAATCGCGTTTTCATCTTTGTTTTCACTTCTGTCATTAGTTCAAAGTAGCAGAGAGTCGAGGGATTTGATGGCCTTTGGAGGAAAAAAACCCACAAAACTAGTAGCGTTTACTGGTGAAAACTTTGTGCCAGCTCTGTCTTCCCAGGGCATCATGATAAACGGGACATGGAATATGCTGAATAAAACATCTTGGAAGAACAAAGCAGTGCATAGGTGGCCTGAAGCATTTTTGACAGTGTCAAAGTCTGCAAATACTCTTTAAGCCACATTTTTTCTCATATGTGGACGTGCACACATACACGATAGGAAAAAAAAAAAGGCTTGAGAAACTCATTACTGCATTGGAAAGCTTGAGTGTTGTCTGTAGAAGATGAGGTAGGTTAACTCTCTCTTTTCCCCTAATCCAGGTATTTGCTGTCAAGAACTGTCGCAACTAGAATTATAAACTCATGACTTGGCAGAAGAATTAAAATTGTTTCTAGTATTTTGTTTTGAAATTAATGAGAATAAATGACTCGCATCACTGTATGCAGCATATTTGGAAATCCTGTTTTTTTCCCCCCATGCGTTGGAAAGCCTTGCTGTTTGCATACAGGGAGGAGTTTTCGCACTTAAATACTTCTGTTAAAATATAATTTGTTCCCTCAATAGCTAGAGAAGGCCTAGTGAATCTCAGCCATTCCAGATGCAGAAGCTCATGAATTTTAGTGAAAACCCTATTGCGCCCCAATGTATTTCACTGACCAGTGACTCTGGGTGACAGTGGATGAGGTAGGAACATGCCAGTTACATAGGTGTGTAGTACTTTTCAGGGGTACAGGGAACTGTGCTTTACTAAACCGCAGAGTAAGGTCTAGATATCTCTGGCTTAAAGTCTGGTCAGTTTGACCTGTTCCTGTAACAGAGGTAAGAGCTCGATGAAAAAGGAGTCCAGGTTACCGAAGCAATATAACTGCTTTATTGGGTTGGGTGTAACTGTGTGCTAAACCGTCTGCTTAGCATAATGAGTTGAGCTGTAGTGCTGCGCTGATGTGGCCTTTGATTTCAGTTTGGGAGCCAGCATGGTCTAAGCTAGCTCATGGGCTCTGCATGGCAATCCACCAAGAGGTGTAGACTTGCCCAAAGACAGAAGCTATTTAGTTTCTAGGTTGAGAAACTGAATTAATGATGGTTTGGACCAAATGTGAATTATAAGTCTACATATACCATAGATCTTACTCAGGAAAATTAATGCTATCATCTAACCATGGAGTGGTAATTATTCATCCCTCTGGAACAGTTTCAGTGAGGGAGTCTGAGAAGGGAATTAACACAGCTAGGGAAACACTCTGAAGGTAATATATCAACCTCAGGCTCTTCAGAAGGCATGAGTCAAGCCTCCCACAAATCATGATATTAAAGTTGTTTTTATTTTTTGTTTTGTTTCTTTTTGGGTTCTTTAGTCTTTGGGTTCACACCACTTCTTTTTTAACTTGGCAGAACAGGAATTTTTAATTAAACCACATTTTTTTAAAAGGTAGCTGGGCTTCTTGTGTAACGGTATGACTTCAAGAACCAAGACTTTAAGAGACAAAATATCAGAAAGATATAAAATTGTTAATAGTAGAAAAGCTAGAGATGTTCTGCACATGTAGTTCACTGATAATTCTTCTTCATCTGCTTCATAAGATTAGTAAAGCTGCAGAGTGTACCCTCAGCAAGTCTGGGTAAGGTACAAAACTCAGAAGAGTCATTATTATACAACGTGGTCGTGCCGCCATCCAGAGGGACTTTGACAGGCTGCAGAAATGGGCTGACAGGGACCTCATGAAATTCAACAAGGAGATCTTCAAAGTCCTTCACCTGAGGAGTACAGCCCAGGCGCCAGTACTTTCTGGGGCCACCTAGCTGGAAAGCAGCTTGACAGTAAAGGGATTCAAGTGGAACATGAGGCAGAAATGTGTTCTTGCAGCAAAGGCAGCAAATGGTATTCTGGGCTGCACTAGGAGGAGTGATCCTTTGCCTTTCCTCAGCACTGGTGAGGCCAGACCTGGAATGTTGAGTCCAACTCTGGGCTCCCCAGTACAGGAGAGACATGGACATAGCGGAGGGAATCCAACAAAGAGCCCCAAAGATGATGTAAGAGGCGGGAGCATCTCTCCTATGAGGAAAGGCTGAGAGAACTGGGACAGTTCAGCCTTGAGGAGCGAAGACTCGAGGGTATCTCATCAATGTATATAAACACTGGAAGGGAGGGTGCAAAGAGGATGGAGCCAGGCTCTTCTCAGTGGTGCCCAGGACAGGACCAGAGGCAATGGGCAAAAACTGAAACACGAAGGTTCCCTCTGAACATCATAGAACCATAGAATGGTTTGGGTTGGAAGGGACCATTAGAGATCATCTAGTTTGACCCCCTCTGCCACAGGCATGGACATTTTTCAATAGATCAGGTTGCTCAAAGCCCCATCCAATCTGACCTTGAGTGCTTCCAGGAATGGGGCATCTGCTGCTGTTTTGGGCAACCTCTTCCAGTGTCTCACCACCCTCATCGTAAAAATGTCTTCAGTAAACACTTTTTCACTGTGAGGGTGACTGAGCACTGGCAGGTGCTCAGAGAGGTTATAGTGTCTCCATCCTTGGAGATATTCAAAAGCCGCCTAGACAAGGTTGGTGGCTCAACCCTTTTGAGCAGGGGTTTGGACCAGGCAGTTTCCAGAGGTGTCTTCCAACCTCTGCTGTTGGTGATTCTGCAATGATAACTTGGTAGAAAATCTGCCTGCCTGGCTGAAGGCCGTGGCCGTTAATGATTTAGTCACGCAGTTGTGTTTCCATCAACTGTACAGAGCGATGGTTGATCAGAGGGAGGAGTGGGTGTTGACTGCTGCTTGGAATAGGCCCAAAAGACTGATAAAATTTATTCTGTTACTCCTACACACCAGACCCCTGACAGATGCTTTTCTTCCCTTGATGCTTCCTCTAACTCCTTGTCAGCCTATTTAGATACCATTAGCCAATGAAGGCACAAAAGCAGGTAAGTTCTTACGAAGCAAGGTAAGCCTGCGAAGGCTGAACATCTCTGAGCTGTGGAGGGGATTCAGCTGCTTTGCTATTATTAGGCAGCTCAGCAAATCTGAATAAAAATAAAAAATGGTGTTTACAGATAAAAATAAATAACATTGCATGTGTATTATTGAAGAGTCATTTCCTTTCCTTTTCTCTTCTGGTTGCTAATACGGCAACAAAAACACAGTCCTTGACACCTCCGTTCTCACATGTGCTTGTGTGGAACTAGGATGGGAATAGAAACTGAGCATAATTTCTGTCAAATGTTTTGGAGGAAGGAGCAGAGGCAGTAGAAGAACTAAAGCAACACTTAGGTTGTACATAATTGCCCTTACTGAGTAAAGAGCATCTAGCCAGGCAGTCCCTGCTGTTCTAGTTGCTCGCCTGATTTTTCTTAATTTTTCAAGATTAAATTTAAAATTCTAGGCAGGTATTGCTGTTGTGCTGGAAGATATGCACAGCTTTAAAAAGGAAAAAAAAAAGAAGGAAAAAAAAGTGTAGCTCTTGTGAGAGTATTCAGTAGCTGTTAAAACTTGCCTTAATAAATTTTGGAGTCTGTGTGTGGTCACTGCTGCCACGGCTCTGTCAGCGTTTTAGGCGTGATAGCAGCCAAGGAGAGATGCAAATGCCGGCTGCTTTGTGAACTTGCTGAACAGAGCCATGATTTGCAGACGCTAAAATACGAAGTAAGATGATAGCAAATCACCAAGGGGTTGTTCCCCCCCCCTTTTTTTTAACAAAACCAGCACTCTTTACTTTTTCCTTTTGTGATAGCTGTCAAGAGAGGCAAATTTTCTATTTTCCTGTCTTAGTATTTTACAGCAACTTATTTTTTAGTCTAAAGAACTCAAAATCCAGCCACCCAGCTTGGGTGAGAAATACTACCGTCCCTCCAGTTCTTCAAATCTTGAAGGAATTGTTTTGAAAAATACTGGAGCTATATTTTGAATGAACTGCTTTGAGACTTGGCAGGCGCTGATCACATGGAAAAGCGCACATAATGTGGTCACGCTGTGTGAGCACGTACCCACTTAACCGAGAAATTGAGATAGGACTCTCAAGGCAGGGAAATAACTATTGGGTGCAATGAAAAATGCCTGTCACTTCGTATGTTTGGTGACTTCATGTTAGCAGGGTAAGAGAAAAAGGACTTGACCAGTTTTTCTTTGACTAATGATTTTATTAGAAGGAATGAAGGCTTTCTTGTTTGTTCTCTCAAACTCTTTGGTCTTTATTTTCATAGTAGTTAGCAGGCTCTTCCAAAGGCAATAATATCTTACAAACCAGTTTCACACTTGGTATAAACCTATATAAAGCATGTCTTTAAAGTGCTGTTAAACAGCGTGCGTTTAACGCTTCTGAAGTCTTCTGGAAGTCATGGAGCGTTACTTTTAAAAATTAGAATATTTAAAATATAATCGTCCACATCATGAAATCCCAATGGAACGTATTAGGTCTTTTTCATACATCGTAAGGACACGTAAGTAGCATACAAGTTTAATTTATTTGTAATTTGTACTCATAAACTTCAAGTATTCAGGTAGAGATCTTAATCTGAGTGGTAATTATAAATTGATTGCTAATCTGTTCTCCACTTCGGGAGTTCAGTTACTACTTTTCCTATGACTTTATACATTTGAAGTTACCCAGAAGTGTTCTAATCTTTCAGATCGGGTAGTGCCTGCTCCCCGTCACTCATCTTTGGGTGCCCAGTGCCAGACCAGTCTACTTACCGCCTAAGGACTAGATTTTGCTCCCTCTGAAGCCTTTCAAGACTGTTCTTGGCAGCTGGCTTGACAGGGCTACTGGAGACGAGACTGAAACGCGCTCGGCTTCCTCCAGACAGAGCTGGATAAACAAACTGTGATCCTCTGCTTGGCAGGAGGCAGCGCTGCCGCTGCTGCCAGCCTGGGGGGGATGCAGAGCAGCGGTGATGCGTGGCAGCAAGTACAATATCCCTTTCTGGGTCTTTCGGTGACTTGAATCGCCCCTTGCTGCAATGTGAAGGTTTGTGAAATATTCCTCTGCTTCTGCAAGATGTATTGAGAGTGTGCTAAGCTTTGACCTGGTGTACACCCCAGCGGTGCATTTAGCTAAAACTAAATTATAGTAAGCCAGTAGGAAGGAATAATTTATGGCTGGAGTAGGTTAGGCTACGTTTAACTTGCTAAGCAGTGATTTAAGCTTTAAAAAAAGAAAAGAAAAAAGGAGTTTTGCCGTGATTTAGAATCACTCTGTTGAAAGAATTGGTGGAACAGAGTTTCTTTCTCTATTTTCTTCTTGTCTTACCATAGAGCAAACTTGGAAGGTCTTTCTCTGCTGAGAATTTCCCATCTGTTATAAAAAAAATAAATTAAAGTTGCGCTTGAAGTTAATTCTTCCAGCTTTGTCGATCAGCCTTTAGATCTCGGAGTATTTCTGTGGCGGGGTCTATTATAACCCTAATAGTAGTTGAAGGGTGAGGATTTTCCTCCTTGACAGTGAACTAAAACCTGCCCGTTCAGGATTGTGATTGATCAGCTCCCTGGTAGGCTTGCAGGCATACTCTGGCATTCGAACAAACGCTTGCCTACTTTACATACTGGGTGCCAGTACGCTCAAGTGCAGTCATATGTCTTACAGCTAGTGTTCAAAGCAGGCAGGCCTGCTGTGGTTCAGTAAGGTCGTATGCAGATATAAAATGTGGGAATTCTTGTGCCATTTTCAAATAAAGTATTTGAAAATAAGGTGATGGTCTTCACGTATCCTTCAGGTTACTCACAATTCGCTTGCCAAGAGTGAAAGTCATGGCCTCAGACTCCCCCAGTCTTCATAACTAGCTCACACATAGTGAAACTTTGAATTTGTGGGAATTTTTTTTTCTTTCTGGCATTAGACACATTGATTTTTTTTTAGTATTTTGGGGCTTTCTTCTGTAGCTTGTTAATAGCAACATTCTAGTATTTTGAGCTTAAAAACTTAAAACTGAAAGAGCAGTAGAAATAACTGACACTGTCTGGACTACTAGGGATAAAATGAACAATGTTCTTTGTGTTCCATTCATGGAATTTCAGGGATTTGTTTAATTTAAAATGCAATTTTCTTCCTCCCCTCTTTTTTTTCCAACCGATTCGTAGTCTTAAAACCTGTTAAACAGTTCTTTCACTCTGACTTTATCATGTGTGCCTATGTGTAGTGCAGTCTGCATGAGTTGCGAACTGCCTTATTAGCTTCATGCTTATCGTTCCAAAGTCTAAATACCTTTTGCAAACAAAGACTTCACTCCTTAGAATAAAGTACGCATATTTTGGTTTATACTCTAGTATATGAAGCAGGTGAAGGTAATAGTGGGTGTTATGCTAGAGGGCTACTTTTGTTTCTTAAACATGCTTATGAGGATGGGAAGGTAAATAACAGAAGTGGGGTTTCCATAAAGGGAAAGTTGGCAGATATAATTATTTGAAGAGTAGCAGTTATCTGTATGAAGTGGGGTTTTTTTTTCCACTAATAGGTAACTAATATACAGGTGCATGTGCAGTATTATGATAAATTTTCCCTGACCCTTTATTTGCACAATCTAAATGTTTTGCATGAAATACAGATGTACAGCTATGGTTGTCTTTTACCCTTCTCAGCTCCTTTAACGGTCTTTGCAGTGGGGATTTAAAACGACGACTACATTGTTGTCATCTTTGACGTACCTTTTGAAGGGACGTATGGCTATCGCAGTTCCATATCCCATGCTTGGTTTTTCTTCTTGGTCTAAGTTGCAACTGGGAACTGGGTCATGGTGGGAGGGAAGAGCTGGGGCGGGGGGGGCAGGTTACTGTGGTTTGGGAGGAGATAAAATATATTGCTTAAGACTAGCACGCTGTCTCCGCAGCAGCGGCATCGCACGCGGGCCTCACCCGAGGTCAGACGCAAGAAGCGCGCTGCCGTGCGGTGCGGTGGTGGGAGCCGCGTGACCGGCAACTGCGGGCTTCCCGCCGGAGCCGTCCTACGCAGGGGGATCCGCCGCTGGCTGCCGGGGGCGAGCGCGGAGCCATTCTTCCGCCTTCACTTCCTCGGCTCTTTAGCCCCCATTGAGCGGCGAACAGTGGTGGGGGACAAAAGCTGTATACACTGTACAAACAGAGCACCAAAGCGGCAGTACACTGACTCATTCTTCGCTCTGTGTGAGAACTGAGGGGGACTCTATTCACCGCCTTTGTGCCGGTGTCTGTCAACAGCGCTGTTTGAGGCCAGCCCCATTGTGCCGGCCAATGTTTCTTATTGACCCGAGTCTGTGCCCGCAATGTTCCCAGGGTCGAAGTTGCGAGCGAGAGAATGTTTGAAAAGGGGTAATCGTGGGCTAAATGCGTTCTGCTGCGTTGTCGTCTGACCTATTAAATCTAAACTGCGGTCCGCGTTCATGCAAACAGGTAATTATGTAGTCACAGCTGCGGCCATTGACATCTGGTTACCGCCCCGTGGAAAAAGGGGATGGGGCGCTCGCCTCTCCCTCCAGGCTCTCAAGCACAGAACTTTAATGATATTAACTGAAAATAGAGGGTGGATTAGTGAGACTGACAGGTCAACAAGGTGGATGCTTTATCCGTGTAGGCAGGAGTAAGTCCGAGCGCAGTTGCTTGGGTATTTCTGCTACCTTATGCATCAGATTTTTCCCATAGCCATGGGTTTGGCTGGACTCTAGATCCAGTTATTATTTAGTGGTTTTACATCAGGAGAGACAGCAAAATACTTCTGTCATTCTGTCTTGCAGAATGTCTGTGCAGAACAGCCCCACCACATTAACTAATTTATTTTTTTTCTAAACCAAGCAGCTTGCAGTGGCTCTTGTCCCTAGAAGCTGGGTTGCCAGGATTTCCAGATAACAAACCTTCATTATCAGTAGGCCAGCATTTCAAAACTTGGTGGTAAGTGTACAAGGGTAATAAAACATTGCTGGCCATAAATTATTTTAGGGCAACTGCTTTTTCTTTTAATGTACTTTGGAACTGAGGCATAGTATTTGCATGTAAATTAGTCTGACACATCCTCTCTCTCACCCCCCTGTGCTTCCCCCTTCTGCTGGGAGGGAAGAGGTCTCTACATAACATACACAATTATTAAACACTGTGCTTTTCTGTCCCGTGCAACTTTCAGTGACAGGGTAGGCAACAACCACTGTGCAAATTAGTAGAGAGGGTTACATGGCCCTGGGTGACTTTCATGGCCCATGAAAGCTGGGAACACACTCAGTGCTGGGCAGCCCTGGCAGCCAGGCAGGAGGGGAGCGCAGCCAGCTGATAAATCCCTGCTTTAAGGGATCTTTTGCAGGAATGGATGGCTAGCTGCTTCTTGTTTGCATCCCAGTGCAGTTCCTTAGGAACCAGTTATTCTGAAGAGCTGTTGCAACGTGGAGTGCGATGCAACAGGGAGAATAGGTGCTACGTGTTATGGCAAATATGTATTTATATAATCCTTCATAGCTATGGGAGGACTGTAGCTGCTAAAAGTGTGAAACTCTCCAGCAAAGGCATGTCTGCTGTTTCGGAGCAGAGGGCTGGCTCTGCACCCGTGGAGCAGGGAGAGAGGAAAGCTGGGCTGCTCAGGCTCACGGGAGCGTGCTTGTATTGTGGATCTCTCAGATTGTCTTGCACAGGCATCTGTTACGTAATTAGCTTTTTCTGTTTTTCTGTGGCTTTTTTTTTTTTTCACTTGATTTCTACCTTTTTCTACTCCTCACAGGCCTCTCTGGAACTTAACTGACTGTTGTGCAAGAAGCAAGGGTAAAAAAGCCAAACCCCAAAATATTTCAAATGTGTCCAGAAATGTGTTGGCACTAGCATCTTTTTTTTTCAGGCAGAGGACAGCAAGGAAAGACCAAGTTCATCTACCAGCAAAATGCAGTTAAATTACATCTTCATAAATATCTGATTCTGTGGCTTTTCAATACCTATTGCTGTAGGAAGGAATAAATATCCGTAGGGACAATTCTAGGATATACCAGGGCTATATACAGTCTTTTTGCTGCCTGTGTGTCAAGATAAATTTTCCCAAATATGCAGAAAATTCTATTTGTGCATTCCCCACTGGATTTATTAACTTCATAAAAATGACAGTCTTAGGAATTTGTTGTTTCTCACCTAGGTAGCTCGGTCTTCCTAAACCGTTTGCCCATTTCTCTGCTGAAAAAAAAGAAAATACTCAAAATAGAGTATTGCTTCTTCTGCACCCATTTTTTTCTATTCTTAGAGAGTGTACCAAATAATAATATTTATCTGAAGGACCCACTTGTCTAAACCAGTGTGCTCCTCAGCTGTGTTTTCTGTAGAGGAGATAAATGAGACCGAAGATTTATCCTACAGAAGTCTGTGAATGCTTTACACTCTTTAAAATACTTTAATTCTATAACTAAGAAAATCTGTTCTACTCCAAATATGAAAAGTGAGGAAGAACTTGAAATGAGAATTCCCAGCAGTGATCAGGAAGCTTCCTGGCTAAATTGTATTTCCCCCTGACTTAATAAGTGAAACTTGAGCAAACTTTTAACTTGAGTATTCTTAGTTTTGATGCCATGTGCATCCTGCGATGTCTCAGCTGTCATTCTGAGTGTCTCTTTAGGTAATTCAAAAGGAGTTATAAGAATGCATTTTTCAAAGAGGAAAAGATGACTTCTTGTCATTTGCGATGTCACCCAACTTACTGAAATAGGTATTAACCACTGCAGCATTCTTGTATGTTTGGAAGGTGGCGCTGTATAATGAAAGGAAGGGTAAAAACTAGATGTAGAAATAATTATGTGCTCAGTGGTTTGGAGCATTAAGGCAGTAACATCGATGTAACTGAAGGAAACCTTATGTGGTATATGTAGCTTAGTTTCATGCTTCAGCAAAGAAGGCATTATAGATAAACTAAGAAGTTTAGTTCCAGACAAAACAGAAGAACAGGGAATGGAGACTTCTTGGGTATGCACTGAAAACTGCTTACCTGCACATGCAGTAGGTGTACTCAACATCCTGGTCAACACCTTCACTGTGAGCTCCTAGATTTTCCCAGAATGAAAAATTCATACTGACTGTGTTGGTCTAATTTATTTTCTTGAAGCAGTGGTAGCTTACAGAAGTAAAAGGCGAATAAGCATAAAGAATTTGAGTTTCAATGAATGAGAGGGGTTTGTTTTCCTTTTTTTTCTTTTTGCTTGCAGGTGGTAGTACTTGAAATGTTTACTATTAAATGGGAAACAAGATGTCTCTGATCAACGCTTAACAGCTTTTCCTTTATCTTTCATAGTAGCAGCATGTATCACATGAAAAACAGTAATTTATTATACCTTTTACAAAGAATTGTCCTTGATTTTTTAAAAGATTTTTTAATGTAGTTGATTAGATTTTGACCAAGTTTTGCTATATCTCTTTTTCTATTTTAGTTTAGTATGAATTAGCCTATGCAAGGCTATTCACAGTGCAACAGTATTGGCTATCAATGAGTATCTGTCTTATGCATTGGAAATAGAAGTGAATAATATTCTTTCTGAAACTGGTATACTTACTGGTAAAGTCAGCTCTGAATATGATGCATATATATGTAATTTATATATGATGCATATGCAGCCATAATCCAAATGGGCATAGTTCATGTACAAGTCTTAGAAGGCAAATGAAGTGTGAGTAAGAGAAATTAGTTGACTTGTTTCAACAAAGGGCCCCAGGACATCATAACCTATATGTAAAAACAACAGGACACTTGGCACGCGTTGCCCCTGCGAGTTCAAAAGAACTTTATGGAAACTGAAATAACCTTTCTAAAAATATATTCGAGGACATATCCTCTGAATACTGGAAATAAAGTTCTGATAGCACAGTGTGGGACAGCACTTTTCCAGTACATAGTGTCTGTGGGTTACAGCTATAAAGAAAATACGGTCGTCAAGCGTAGGAATGGACAGTACCTATAGATGAAGGCTAGCCTGTCACCATTGCTCCTTTTAGGATTTGTCTTTGTACAGCCCGTGGGAAAGGATTCGTGGTTCTGTGAACTTGTGATACCACTGACTGTTAACCATTTTCCTTGAAGAGATTTTTTTCAAGTTTTAGAAAAATGCATTTATTTCAGCAGAGAACTGCAACAGCACAAAACATTTGAAATTGTTCTTACTGACTTTAAAAAAATACTAATAGTTCTTAAGCCTATGAGATAGCTCATTTATTTCAATTTAAAAATGTGCAATGTCATCTAGTACTGAGAGAACATGATGAACTCGTTCCTGTAATGTAGTTTTCTGGATGTATTGAAATGAAGAGCTCAGATTCTCAGATGTTGCTTTACAGAAACACAGCTATAGGAAGGATCAGAAATTTTAGTTGTTAACATACCATCTAAAGCAGAGGATTCCACTTCACAAAAGGAAAAGTTGTCCACAGCCAGGATCAGATCAGTACTGGCTTTGGGAGACAGCTCTGTTTTTCCTGCAGTGGGGGCTGATGCACAGTGAGAGCAAAGAGGTGGGGTTGGCTTACAAATCGCCTCATTTAGACTGTAAAATCCAGATTTATTGCCTCAAAATAATCAAAGCTTCCTTTACAACTGCTTTGTTATAGTCCGTAATATGAGGGCAGTTGGCTGATCAATGACATTTTCTGGTTTTGTAACTCTTTAAAAGTTGAAACAGTTTGCTGCTTTTTCCTGTTGGTTTTATTGCACGATTTTTTTCCCTGGTTACTAGAATGAAATTAATTCAGTTCATCTCTCAGTCACATTGTGACTTTTACTACTTTTCACTGGGGAAGATTTCTGTGTATGACAGGATGCACTGGTTAAACAGGGTTTTGGAACAAGAAAATATAGATTACAATTGATGCATGTTAGCCTCAACATGGGCTTCCTTTTGCCCCTTCTGACTATTGTCACAGCTTCCCCACATTGAGTCTGGTGGTGGTTGTTCTTTGTGTGAGACCAGTAGATAGTGCTGGTAGATCAATGGATGTTGCGTTTATATTTCATCTCTTGTAAAAGAAAAATGCAGCTCTGGATCCTTTAGAATGTCTTATTTCCCTCATAACAACATTGCTGCTCTGCAGCCTTAAAGAATGAAACAAAAAAAACCTATTTGGAGAGTAAAGAATTTTCAACAGCGTATTCCTCATTTTTTAAAGGAATTTCTGCTCTTTGATGATTGGAGATCCGTCTATTTTCTTTTTTTGAAGAAAAATAGATGTGGCGGTACACACCAAATTCATGCAGAAGGAATACTTACTCCCTTTTAGAAATGCTGCTAAAAGTCTTAGTGCCAACTAGTTGCTTAATTAATCTTCATTTATAGAATCAGTGGTGTAAAAATGTGGAGAGCTTGGAGCCCTCACAGTACTGCTAATGAGAAAGCTGCTCAGGTAATTCTAGAAAGAAGATGCCTATGTCTTGGTTGCTTCTGAAGAAGGTAGGTGCATCAGAGGGTTAACTCTCTGACATACTGAAGTGTCTTAATTAGAGCTTGGCAAAGAGCCATGGTCAGTGGAAAATACGCTGTGCCTGAGAAGGCAGCAATAACTAGTGGTTTGAGCCTCTGGCGAGGTCTCCTGCTTTCAGCAGCGCTCTCTGCTTGTGCCTACCTGTTGTGGGAAAGCAAGATGCTGCCCAGACCTGAAACAAAGCAGCTGAGCATTTTCCCATCCAGCTTCACCATTGTAGCCTTCAAAAGAAAGGATGTGGGGATGTGGAGAGGGGGCAGATACCTGTCAATAAAAATAGCTTTTGCAGCGACTCGTTGCATATAGTGGCCCGCAGTTGAAGGAGGGGCTGGTTAAAACTGCAGAGCAAATCTGATTTTACATGCTGTAGGGAATGAGGACAATATTTGCCTGAAAAGGGGAAGGTGGGAAAATTTGAAGTTTGAGGCTGAGAAGATTTTAAAACTTTGATAACCTGTGGTGATGCTTTTCAAATTGGGAATTACTGCAGTTTTTTTGAAGAATGGTGATGATTTACTTGGAAGAATTATTAATAGATACTGCTTTCCCAAGGTTGTGGCCTATTTACAGTCCTGCAGGGAGAAATATATTATCAAGTTCCCCAATTAATCATACATTGTCACAGGTTGGATGATACAGATTAAATGCAAAACAAAACACTGAACCTGTTATTTAAAAATGAAACAATAAAAGTACTTATAATTTCAGGACTACGTTACTGAATCTTACAATGGGAGATACATACTTGTGATAAAATTGAGCTAATAGCGTTGTGTATGTAGAGGCACATATTCATAGAGACAGTAGGGTAGGTACTCCTCAAGCTGGTGTGTTTGTATAGAAAGGCATGTATTTTTACAATTTTTTTAAAAACCTGTAATTTGTAAGACTGCATCTTGGGATCTGTGTGAATGTCGAAATGCCCCATAGCTGTATTTGGAGGGAAGAAAAACGTGTTGTAAGTTTGAGGGAGCTTCCAGAGGTACCAACAGTAGTTAAGCTCTTCTATCTTTCTTTGAATTTCAGTGGAAATTAAAGACCTAAATCTAGTCTGTGAAGGCCTGAAAGTCATCTTCTTTTAGGTACAACAACATGAATAATGCATTGCAGTCTGACTCTACAAAACCACAGTACTAAAAATAGCTTTTACTGGTATTAATATTTAACAATAAGTAACAAGATCAAATCAAAACCAGGTGTGTGTCTTTAAATCTCCAGGTAGACCCTATTCACTTCTCTGGGACTCTGCATTACATAGTAAATTGCATCAGAGGAGACTTGCAGGTGACAGCAGAGTAGAAGTCATGCTAATTAGTTAGGCACTGAACGGTCATTTAATCCGTGCCAGTTGTGTGCATAACAATAATCTGTTACTTTAACACCTCACTGGAGCATTTGTCAAGTTTCTAGCTCTACCCTTGCCTATTGAGTGACGGCAGTGTGGCAGTGGTAGTGTTGGCTTTGTGTGTGCCACGCTGGTGGGTGCCATTGTGGCCCTGTTCTGCACTGTTTGGGTAGGTTTTGGTTATATGAAGAGAAATCTATAAAATCAGCTGTGATTACAATCTGCAGTTTGCTCCAATAAAAACCCACTTGGAATGAGATGGTAATGTCCCTGGAAAGACTTATCTCCCATTTTAGGCTTTCTGCTCACAAGTTTGACTTTCTGCCTGGGATCATTCATCACTTTAGAGGAACCGATCAGAACCTTCCAGCAGTGAAAGTCCACCCTGCAAAGCCAAGAAAGGATCTGTTTCCATAGCATTCAGCCTTAGTGCAGGCTGCTTCAGAAGAGAAGGACCTTCTGTGTGGAGACTGCCACCTCTTTAGTTCTTACGGCATGAAGAAGGGTTACCTTCTGCTTGCAAAAGGTGATCTCTCTTAATTTATGGTAAGCACAGATATTAAAGAATTCTGGGTCCTATGGAAGACTTCCCAGCACATGCACCTGATTGGATGTTTTGGGTTTGTGTGGCAAGGTTTTGGTAGCTTCTGTGAGAAGCTGCTGGAAGCTTCCCCTGTGTCTGACAGAGCCAATGCCAGCTGGCTCCAAGATGGACCTGCTGCTGGCCAAGACTGAGCCCATCAGCGACAGTGGGTATCACTTCTGGGGTAACAGAGTTTAGAAGGGAAAAAAACAACCTGCTGGGAACTTTTGCAGCCAGAGAGAGGAGTGAGAAGATGTAAGAAACTCCACAGACACCAAGGTCAGTGAAGAAGGAGGGGGAGGGGGTGCCCCAGGCACCAGAGCAGAGATTCCCCTGCAGCCCGTGGAGAAGACCATGGTAAGGCAGGCTGTTCCCCTGCAGCCTATGGAGGAGGGATGATGGAGAGTAGAGATTCCACCTGCAGCCCATGGGGGCCTCCACGCCAGAGCAGGTGGAGACACCTGAAGGAGGCTGTGACCCCATGGGCAGCCCGAACTGGAGCAAGCTCCTGGCAGGACCTGTGGATCTGTGGAGAGAGGAGCCTATGCCGGAGCAGATTTGCTGGCAGGTCTTGTGATCCCGTGGAGCATCCACGCTGGAGCAGTCCGGTTCTGAAGGTTTGCACCCAGTGGAAGGGACCCACGCAGGAGCAGTTGGTGACGAACTGCAGCCCATGGGAAGAACCCACATTGGGGAAGTTGGTGGAGGACTACCTCCTGTGGGAGGGACCCCACAGTGGAGCAGGGGCAGAGTGTGAGGAGTCCTCCCCCTGAGGAAGAAGGAGCAGCAGAGACAGTGTGTGATCAACTGACCATAACCCCGATCTCCATCTCCCTGTGCCACTGAAGGGGAAGCAGGGAGAGATCAGGAGTGAAGTTAAGCCCAGGAAGAAGGGAGGGGTAGGAGGAGGTGTTTTGTTTTTTTTTCCTCACTGCTCTGCTCTGTGTTTGCTTGGTAATAAATCAGATGAATTCCTCTCCAAGTCTGGTCTGTTTTGCCCAGGACAGTAATGGGTGAACAGCCTTTCCCTGTCCTTATCTCAGCCAACAAGCCTTTCATTACACCTTCCCTGTCTGGTTAAGGAGGGCAGTGACAGAGCGGCTTTGGTGGGCACCTGAACTTCAGCCAGGGTCAGCCCACCACATGGGAATATAAGGAATTGAGCTTCTTGGATTTAATCACCTGCACTATGCCTCTGAGCCAGCCAGCTCTTCTTGTGGGGGCACTTAGTTGGGTGCCAAGCAGAGTTCAAGTGTCTCTTCGTTGCCTCATGAAAACATGGGTTATTCCTTCCAAAGAAACTGCACAGGAAGGTGGACAATGCCCTTGAGCATGGAAATGTTTTCTTCTGACCAGACTGGTCTTGGGTACCTGTACCTACTGCCAAGTTAATTCTACTGCAGAAGTTGTGTGGTTTCATTTTCTACATATGTTTTTGAGGAGAAATATTTGGATAGTCAATAATCTGTTCTGCTTTTCAAAACGTTTGTGCAATTATTTTAAATACAAATAGAAGAGCAAAGTCAATACTCAAATACATTACTGTAGGCCATTTGCATGTCTGCTTGTTTATTCTGAGGGATGTAATAGGTCTGTGTAAATTTGTATTTAGACACTTAGATAAATGGGTCAGACTGATTTTTATGAGAGCAATCGTTTTATGAAAGAACTGCTGAGGATCAGTTCAGATCTACCATGAGAAAATGCATATTAGAATGCATAACAAATATTTACAGTGAAAAATTCCATAGCTAAATTATTTGAAAATTAGGTATATAGCACATGTGTTTCATGGATACTTTCAAAGTTTAATCACTTTTATTTGTGATCCTTACAAGCACAGAAGAAAGGTTCGTATTCGAGTCTTAGCTTGTAAAATTTGTAAAGGAATGAGGTTGAATTTAAAAAAGTCCTGAAGAAAAAAGTATTTGTAAAAATACTTGCTTTTTAGATATATTTATCAGGGAACTAGATGTGCTCATTTTATTTTATTGATTGTAGTGAAATCGTTTGTGTAGTATTAGAATTGCAATTAAGAGGTTGAAAGTTGTACGTGTGCATATATACATTTATGTATAAATATATTCAGATATTATTCCTTGGATTACATGTTTTATTTCAAGCTCAGTTGAACAGAGGATGGTGGCAGCCAAACTGTTGCCAGGCAAGAGAACAAGTCAGTTGCACTATTAAATTGTAAGGGGCGTTGCACTTCTTCATATTTCTTGTTTTGCCGAAGTGTAGTCATACGGGGTTGTAAAGCTTCATGGTGGGGGAGGAACGCATGTTGCTGCCATCTTCTCCTCCTTTTGGCATGGTGTAAAATGGTGCACAGCAGGTTGCAAGAATGAAATAGGGATCGAGATCCTATGTGCGGTGTGGGTGTTCAGCATCGGGAGACATTTCCCGGGCAGGAGCCTGTGTAGTTTCTGCAACGTGCTTTTGCGTTTTATGGTTCCTGTGTATGTTGTGTTTTATTATAGGCAGTTCAGAGGCTAATGGAATAAATATATCAAGAGGTGTAACCATTGGCATGGGACCGTTCTGGACCAAACTCGGATACTTGAAACACTGTCTTGGTATTGCAATTTAAATGTCGTTTAGCTTCAGTGAGCCTTCGCAGCGTGTAAACTTGGGCAGACCTGGCCCTCACATAGAGCCGTGGGTTGTGTAGTTTTACTGCACTTGGGTGACTTCAGTTAATGTTAGTGAGAAATGAATTCAAAGCTAAAAAATCCAACACTTGATCTTTGGCTTTGTTGTGTAGTTGCAGAGTATTTATATAGCGCTTTTCTTGCAAGTTTTCTCTCCGCAAAGAAAATTAATTTTTTCCCTGTCCAGAGCATTTTTTGTTTAAAATCAGATATGTGAAGCAAGGACAGCAAAATTAGAAGGGCTGAAGTTTGAAAAGACAAGTAAATCTATCTACATTTAATCTAATTCACTTTCAAATCTAAGTGAATCTCATTCAGCTTCTTGTAGGTGACTCTAAACTTTTAGAAGTATAGTGTAATTTAATGTATGATAGTTGTAATTTTTTTCATTTAGGAAATGAAATAATTTCCTTCATTGCATTATATCTTGCAAAACCCTAGAAGACAAGGAAATGAGTAAGAATCCCTTTGGATTTGTTAAAAATTGTGTAAAATGGATTTATTTTTCTTCAACCAAAAAATACTGGGGTCAACAGGTTTTGTGGACAGAAGGGAAGCAGCACATGTCAGAAGCTTGACATCAGTAAGTGGTTTTGTGCCACCTCAGTGGCCCTCTGATAGCAAACCAGGAAGGCAGGAGCTATACGATACAGCCAGAAATAATTTTAAAACCATAGTGCATCATTACCAGTGAGTGGTTCATTGTCTGAATAAAAAGATACATTGAGCTTTCTTTGGTGGGACACTGCCCTGGGTTAATGGTAGCTACCAGCATTTTTGTTAATGATCAGGGTCATGGGATACTGAGTGTGCTCATTAAATGTGTAGGTGATACCAAGCTGAGAGGGGCTGCTAATCCAATTTCAGATTCCTTTAAACTGCAAAATGGCCTTAGGTTTCAAAATTAGGTTGACAAGTTGGAGAAAGGGACTGAAAAAAAGCTTGGCAATCAGAAGGTAGGGTTACAAAGTGTTGGACAGATGCAGAAATGAGTTATGCAAACGGGGATCAAATGGCAGGCAGTAATTCGGCAAAGTAAGACCTTGATGTTACTGTAGATATGAAGGTAAATATGAAGCAAGAAAATCATGCCCTCCCCCTCCTACCCACACCCCCCACCCCCCAAAAAAAAAAGAGTTATAAGGAATAACTTTTCCAGATAATAAAAAGAGGTCTTTTTTGTTAATGTTGTTATTTTGATCCATGGTGGCTTTTTTCACCGTTCCCATGTTGGTGATCCATACAGCTCCTTTCTCTCCATCCTCCTTGTCCACCTCCAGCTGTCTGAGAAACCGGTGAGTCTGTCCTTCTGTCAAGAGGATTTCTTTGGCCTGGTGACGGGACAAATCTTTAGGTTGTCGTAAAACGTGTTGGATTGGAAAGGTGGCATTGGCCTGCCTTTGTTTTGGTGGGGAGAACCCCACAGCTACCATCGTCGTGGCATATCTGTGATATCCTGTGGTCAGGACAGACAGTCACTGGTCCAAAGACACTTTTGTGGCCTTTCGGGCTGCTCTGTGAGTGTGATTTTAATTCATTGAAGCACTGGTGCTATGCACGACCTCCTCTCATGTCAGATGAAAGTCTGTCACGATGCATTTTCAGTGAATAAAGTATGTTATTGAGGGTCTCCATAAATATAAAAGGATTAGCTCCAGAAGAACGCTTTTCTACAGCTATTCAGTGACAGAAAATGTACATTTTTAATGTAGGAGCTCTTGGTTTTGGTTAAATTAAGTTAAAGCAAGTGCTGAGTCAGTTGCTTGCATTTTAATAGGTATAAATACATGAAAGGAATAACAGTTTATTCAGCGTACAATTTTCAGTCACTTCTTAGGCTTTTATTACTTCAAATGAAAGAGGCTGTACAAGCATAAAAAATTTTGACCATTTAAAAAAATTAAACCAATTAAAGCAAGGTTGCATTTGTGGTGAGAAGAAAGAACAACTTTTTGTTGAATTACCTTCAGTTTTGATTCAGATTTTTTTTTATCAGTATTTTTAAACCAATAATTTTTACCTTTTCTTGATTGTTTGAACAGCAGAAGGATTCTGGAGCATCCATGTTTTCCTTTTCAGTGACTAAGTTTTGCTTCCATGTAAGTGATGAGTTTCCTGGTCTTTGAATATTTCGGCTTAAGGATAAGGGTAGCTTTTAAAGACTTATTTCCCTCTGATCACATGTGCTGATTTTGGCGGTTAAACCATGACATCACAGCTATTTAACTCATGTCTGGGGATATATAAAAATACTTGAAGTTTTTAAGGTGTTTTGAGTGGATGCAGAACACAGAATTGAGAGGAAAGGAAGGATTTAACTGCTAGAGAGAGTCCAGTGCAGAGCCACTAAGATGATCAAGGGAGTGGAACATCTCCCTTATGAGGAAAGGCTGAGGGAGCTGGGTCTCTTTAGCTTGGAGAAGAGGAGGCTGAGGGGTGACCTCATCAATGTTTATAAATATGTTAAGGTTGAGTGTTGGGAAGATGGAGCCAGGCTCTTCTCGGCCNGACAGAGCACTGGCACAGGCTGCCCAGAGAGGTTGTGGAGTCTCCTTCTCTGGAGACATTCAAAACCCAACTGGGCACGTTCCTGAGTGATGTGCTCTAGGTGGCCCTGCCTTGGTGGGGGGGTTGGACTAGCTGATCTTTCGAGGTCCCTTCCAACCCTTGTGATTCTGTGATTTCACAGCTGAGGACTCCAGCCTCTGCTGCATCCGCTTCCCTCCAGCCTGCCTGGGAGCTGATCTCCTACCCCCAAAACCTCTCCTTGTGGTTGCCTTTGGCTTCTGGTGTCAGAAACAGGAATATAAAAACAGCTGTTTTGGGTAAGGCAGGAGTACCTCTTGCAGTACCCAGTCTCCAGCATTAACCACTGCCTGGGGAAGCCTTAAGGACAGGGCAAGAGTAGCGCAGTGCTTTTGTTCGACTTCAGCTGCTTGTGGCTGGAGGGGCTTCCTGAGCAAGAAGTGTCCTCGTGGTCAACAGCTGATCTCCCCTGCTCCAGTAAAATTCTCCTTGAACTTGTGTCAGCTGTTTTGGCATCTGCAATAACTTATGACAGAGGATTACAACCTCTGTGATAAAGTTATTTTTTCTTAGCTTACCATGCCGGTTTTATTTAATGCCCACTTACTCCATTTTACCCCCTCAGTGCTTTCCATGACTCAAGACTCAAATGTATTCCTGTTTGTCACACAAAACTGAAGTTTACCAGGGGTCAGGAACATGGATGGGGTAGCGGTCACACCGTTCAGCCCTTTCTTTTTGAGGCTAAACAGTCGTAGATATTTTGTCTTCTGTTCTCTGAACACTTGGAAGTTTAACTATGTCCTTTCACGTCAGAGAGGGTGAATAAAGGTCTGTGACCAGTGGAGCAGGTCTGTGACTAGCAGAGTCCCTNCATTTTTAATGTAGGAGCTCTTGGTTTTGGTTAAATTAAGTTAAAGCAAGTGCTGAGTCAGTTGCATGCATTTTAATAGGTATAAATACATGAAAGGAATAACAGTTTATTCAGCGTACAATTTTCAGTCACTTCTTAGGCTTTTATTACTTCAAATGAAAGAGGCTGTACAAGCATAAAAAATTTTGACCATTTAAAAAAATTAAACCAATTAAAGCAAGGTTGCATTTGTGGTGAGAAGAAAGAACAACTTTTTGTTGAATTACCTTCAGTTTTGATTCAGATTTTTTTTTATCAGTATTTTTAAACCAATGATTTTTACCTTTTCTTGATTGTTTGAGCAGCAGAAGGATTCTGGAGCATCCATGTTTTCCTTTTCAGTGACTAAGTTTTGCTTCCATGTAAGTGATGAGTTTCCTGGTCTTTGAATATTTCGGCTTAAGGATAAGGGTAGCTTTTAAAGACTTATTTCCCTCTGATCACATGTGCTGATTTTGGCGGTTAAACCATGACATCACAGCTATTTAACTCATGTCTGGGGATATATAAAAATACTTGAAGTTTTAAAGGTGTTTTGAGTGGATGCAGAACACAGAATTGAGAGGAAAGGAAGGATTTAACTGCTAGAGAGAGTCCAGTGCAGAGCCACTAAGATGATCAAGGGAGTGGAACATCTCCCTTATGAGGAAAGGCTGAGCGAGCTGGGTCTCTTTAGCTTGGAGAAGAGGAGGCTGAGGGGTGACCTCATCAGTGTTTATAAATATGTTAAGGGTGAGTGTTGGGAAGACGGAGCCAGGCTCTTCTCGGTCTCATTAAGCGATAGGACAAGGGGCAACGGGTGCAAATTGGAGCATAGGAGGTTCCGGGTTAATATAAGGAAAAACTTTTTCACTGTGAGGGTGACAGAGCACTGGAACAGGCTGCCCAGAGAGGTTGTGGAGTCTCCTTCTCTGGAGACATTCAAAACCCGACTGGACGTGTTCCTATGTGATTTGCTCTAGGTGGCCCTGCCTTGGCAGGGGGGTTGGACTAGATGATCTTTCAAGGTCCCTTCCAACCTCTAATATTCTGTGGTTGTGACACTTTTTAAGGCTGTTGTTTTGTACAGCAGCATAAAATATTTTCCGTTTAGTTCTCTTTCTCTTCCGTGAAGCCAACTAATTTGCTTTTTGACTTCAGCAAGAGTCTGAAGCAGATGTTTTCTTTAAAATCATCTCTTGTAACCCCACAATCTTCTTCCTGAGCAGTAAAAAGTAGTTTAGCATGCATGTAAAGTTTGCATGTTGAGGACAAAAAATATCCAGTGCTTCACACTTCTCTGTGTTGAATTTCATTTGTCACTTTATGTCCCATTCATGGAACTCTGAGGTGCTTATGCAGCTCTTTGTGACTGGCGTCAGTTTCACTAACATGAATAGTTGCAACCTCCTCACTATTTTGGGGGGTGACTGTATACAAATTGCAGTAGTAGATTCCCGTGGGACTTAACTGATGATTTCCCTTTATTGAGAAAATTTAACTGGTTTATTCCTCATTTTATTTCCTGTCTTTCCCGTTCGTTGATGTGATAACTATCCTTCTCATCTCATGACAACTTAGCCTGATGTTTTGTGTGGGTGCATTTTTTTATGATCTCCTTGGAAGGGACCTTCTGAAAACCTCTGGAACTTCAAGTAAACTGGAGTGATAGAGATCTGTAGTTTGGCTCCTTTCAGCCTCACACCGAACCATCTGATCCCAGTTACATAGTCTCTCTTAGTTTTCCCACTGAAAAGGGAGGCAGGAGGGCATCTAAGGACCACCCCTCTTTCCCTGTAGAAGCTGGGGCGGCTCTTGGTACACCATCTGGACCAGACTCTGCTAGTCTTACAAAGTAACCAGTGCCCTGGGCTAGGGGAAGAGGAAACCAAAATTTGAAGCAAAGCTAATGAGTGGGAAATGAGATATGCGGAAACTTAAATGGGATGTTGACAGTCATCATCAGTAGTGTTCTGTAAAAGCAACCTTCTTCTTGGCACCTGGGCCGTTCTTGTCCGCAGTTTGAGCAATGTTGTGTGATACGGGACTGTCTGGGGAAGCTGGAGAAGCAGTATCTTTGCAGTAGTCCTGTTGACTCTGCTGGAAGTTGGATCACGCTGCACATCAGATACTGTTGGACAAGAAAACCACCTTGTTTAACCGCTGGCTGCCGTTTTCAGCTAGCCTGTCCAGGAGTCCGTCTCCTGCTCTGCACTAGCATGTGTGCTGGAGTATGTCTGTCTCTCATATGCTTGCAAGGGTGCCAATATATATCTACAACTTTTAATTTGCTACTGGCTTTTTAAAAGAGCTTAATCTTAGTGTACTGGTTATTCGAAACTATCAGTAAGAGACTGCATGCCAGCTCCAGTGGTTGACTCCATATTTGGGATTATTTTGAAGGTAACTGTTACTTTAGCACTTGGATCAAGTAGAAGGACTCCAGGATATGGCACAATATAAGCTGTGAGATCAGTAATGTCATATCAGTGATGATGATGATCACAGTTACCATGATGCAGGAAATAAATAGCAGTCTTGACAGGTATCCAGTCTGAAGTAAATTTACTCAGAAGACATGAGTATGATTAAAGCAGTGAATTCTTTGCAGTCATAAAGCCCAGGTCATCCCCTTCGTATTCTGTCTTGATTAGTTCTGGGATTATTTCTGGTTCGGTTATGTCTGCTTTCATTTCATTACAGACACAACTTCATCAAATATTAATAGTAAGGGGTGTAGGATAAAACCTTTGCGTCTGGTTCCTTGCTCTTCCTTGCTGCCATATCAGCAACGGGATTATTCTGGAAATCGTGGTCAACTGCTGCCGCAGAGCCAGCAGATGGAGAACAAGGACGCTTCTCTGTTTCTATGGGAGTATGAAATAAGGAGTTGCTATTGTTTGACGAGGAACGGGGGGTGAAATGTAATTAGCCAATCAATACCATGAATAGAAAATCAGGTTTCAGAAGGTTAAATTTTGGAAAGATCTCTCCTCAGATACTGTTCTTCCCCCCACCCCCCCAGTTATTTTCCCCCTTAAAATATTAAATGTACTCAAAACGTTCTGGCTGGGCAAATTGACAGTTAATGTGTGTCACATGCAATCTAGCAGTGTGGCTAGCTTCTCCCCGAATAGTTTATTTTAGCATTTTGCATCCTGATAGAAGGATGTGATCGCAGAAGTAGTGCTGGTAAGAATGCTTTTGTTTTAATCGGGCTTGAAACTGACACCTGCCGGGTACAGGGTGGTGGATAATTATAGTTATGTGAATAGTGGTCCAGCCTCGCTCTCTGAAGGCAAACACCTGGAGCAGCTGGCAATATAGCAGGTATACCATTTTATCAATCAGTCATTTCCCCAACGGAGTGTCTGCTATCCTGGTACTCCTCCTTTCTTGATTTGAAAGTACAACTTTTAGTCATTTTGCAGAAGGTTGCTTTGTAGCCAGCTTGAATCACAGCAGAAAGTACTAATTACATACTGAACTGTGTGACAGGTACTGACAAAAGTATTAAATCTTTCCCCAATATTCATATCAGTAAATCATGTACCTTTTAGGATAATAAAAAAATACATTTTTTACAGTGAAATTTTTGATCATGAGAGAAGTATCTTTTGATTCAGGTAATATTGAGGCTGTTAAAAATCCCTCAGAATTCTCACTTCTGACAAGAAATTTTTTTTATTTAACAGAGCTCATCTGTGCTCATTCTTGTTATCAAGCCTAAAACTTCTCACAGAGTTTTAGTAAGTATTTTATGGGCGGTTCATAGCAGTGAGCCATGTGTTTGTATACTCAGGTTATCCAGACTCGGCCTCTCAGTTTATAAACCTGTTCCCCTAAGGTTTTTGTCACTTGGAATATTCGTTAAGTACGAGGGGATAATGATCCCACCTGCACTTTGAAGATTAAAAGCCAAGTTTTGCCTATGTCCTTCTGTAGATTAGGGACAGTGGAGTTTCATTCTGGTCAGGTCCCATCTCCTGCACCCGTCACCACATCCACGTGCACATTCCAGCAGTGCTGTGAGAGGCATGGCTAACATCTGTCGCCTGCAATCCGCTCTTTGTTTCTCTTTCTTTTTCCCAGGGGTAAAGTTTCATATGGAATTTTGTTTTTACAGATTTTAATTCTTATCTCATTTGTTAAGTTTGCTTCCTGGAAGAAGCCCCCAGCTGAAGGAATGCAGCTTGTGTTTGAAACACAAAGGTGTGCCGTGGGGTGGTTCTCGTGTAGGCAGGCACGCTTTCCAGACCCTGTGTCTTGAAGACTTGAGTTTTGATTTGTGAATAAATAACTCCATGTGCTTCAGCTTCAAAAATACCTTTAAATAATAGAAATCTGCCCACTAGAAGATCTTTTATATATTCAAGCCTTGTGTCCTGGGGCTTCTAAGTCCAAGGGATGAAGATCTTGTAATACAGTGCTGTGTTTTATGGCAGTGTGCTGATCAAAGGAGTGGTTTGATGTGCTCCTGGTAACCTGTTTCACCAAGGAATTTTGAGCTGTTGTTTTTGTTCAGGAGTGGGTTGATGCCCAGAGAAGTGATGATGTTGTCCAAGGGCCTGATGCTCACCTCTCTCCTATTGCCATGACAGTTGAGAAACTGAGTCTGTAGGTGGTTTGATGCAGTCCCAGAAATTAGCAGGAAAACGCTGTTCACAGGAGAAGGTGGAGTTCAAGTGCTCTCCTCAATTCCCACTGCTTGGAAGAGGTCTAACCATTTTGTCATCAAAGCACTGGAACCTTTGAGAAACAGTAAGAGAGCACAGTGTCTGAAAATGACTTCAGAAAAAGGCAGTAACCCTGCTTGCCTCGTTTAAGAGGTATTTATTTCTGAGGTCAGACCAGTATCAATCAGGACACGACATTTTTTTCTGTATCTGGTCGTGGATATCACTAAGTATTATTTTAAGTTTTATGTGACACCTGAGTGAAGGTGAGACTTCTATATCTGTAAGTTAGTTTTTCTTCACTGAAACCAATATCGATGTTTCCAGTCAGGAAGTGCCCCACTGGTACAAAGCCAGGAAACACACAGGTCAAATCTGCAAAAATTGGATTGAAATCCCTTGAGGCTTGTTCAGTGTTTCCTTGTGTATGCAAGGACTGAACTGGAGGAAACTTGACGGATTGTTTAGTTGGTGGTGGAAGGATGGACTGGTGGTATCAAAGGAAAATTTTGCATACCTGTGATCAGAACAGGGCTTTGCGGTGCATTGGGCTGGAGCCCGCAATTACCTCTAAGCAAAATTGATGAGGCAGTGCTGAGTAATGCTGAGATGCTGAGTAACTCTTGAAACTATGTTCTAGGAACTCCTACCAAAAAAAAAGTGTCCTTTTCTAGTCTCCTGGTTTCAGAATTAGCTTTCCATCAACAGTGATCTCATTTGCATTCTTTTGTATTTTGGAAAATTGGGCTGCTCTAAGGTGCCACGAGGAGCTCGCTGGGATGAGAAGCATGGTGACCAGAGTATTGTCACCACTGCCACACCACCTCCTTTACTGATCTGCGCACAGAGCACTGCTGTCCTCAGTCAGTTGGGTGATTTGAGCCTTTGTGGACAGACCATCCTAGCTGAATCGCTGAGGTTGGTTTGTTTGAATGAATGCCTAATTCAAAGGCATTATTCAGGTTTTCCTTCTCTGTGGGGTCTGTTCTTTGTCAGGCTTTTCACCATGTGTTAGTATTTTATCTGCATTACATCTCAGTTAAAATATTTTTTAAAGTTTGCTTTCTGTCTGCCTTCTACCTTGTATTTAAAAAAAAATAATCACACCTTCACATTAAAGATAAGTTAGATATTCTGCCACACATTTATGCTTCAGTGACTAATTTAATATGATTAAATAAGCTTTCTTTCCCTTTGGCTTATATTATTGATGTACTTTTCAAATTAATTTCTTTATTTTCAAGGGGAAAAAAGCTTAATACTTTTGTTAATTACATGAAAGAATTAACGTTGTCAATACCTGCATTTAATTGGATTTGGAAGTACCTTTACATCTTTCATGCGTCTCGTCCCACGCACGAGGTGGGTGCAGGTTTTCTGCCTGCGGTTTGGCTGGAGGACATGGAGTTTCATCTCGATCTGGGCTTGAGCAGCTTGTGAGCATGTGAAGAACTGAGCTCACAGGCTCAGGAGCAGGGATGTGCATGCACGAGCGTTGTGCAGTGTGTATCCAGAGCGACAGTACAAAAAAAAAAAAAACAAGAAAAAGGAAACAAAAAAAAAATAAAAAAGCAAAAAAAGACTGGCTGCAGCCTGCTGAGCACAAGCAGCTGCTGCTCGCTGTCTTGTGCTGTGAGAGCACCTTTCTGACAGGTTCTCAGGCTCGGCTCCGAGGTCAGCACGGGATTAGGATGGGAACCCACTTTGCCTCTCCTGACAGCTGCAGTGTTTAGTCACCGCGCGGTGACTTCAGCCCTGTGGCTTCTAAAGAATGTTTAATTAGTTTGCCCGCTATCAAAAATTATCTCAAGCAGAGAGACAAACATATGTTGGAATTGGAGAAGACATAGTAGGGGGGCTGGTGAAGGGTGGCATCCAAAATATTATGAATAATTTTTTATACAGGCTGATACAGTTTGATTCTAATCTTGTGATTGTGTGTTTTAGTACTTTATTAAATTTCAGCTTATTTGAGATTAAAGTCTGCAGAGAACCGGCGCTGTTTCCACAGACATGGCTTTAATTTTGATGGTTTGAGCTGCAATCTAAGTGTTTTATCTGGTGTTGCCATATTCTACGTGGTCTGTGTTTTGGCATGTGGAAGTAAAATTTAAAGTTTTCATAGGTAGTAATCCCAAACTGAAGAGATGCTTTTGTTCTACATAATTGTGTTTGAGACGTCGCCTGAAATCAACATTTCTTCTCTAATGAAAAAGTATGCTGAAGCAAACAAGTACGCTGCTGTTCTCTCCCGCGGAGTAAGAGGTTGGTGGGAACTTGAGGAGCCTTGGGAAGACACAAGTGCCGTTGTGCGAGGAGAGCCAGCCCGCCTCGCCAGCGCGCTGTGAGCACAAGCCAAGTCGAGCGAGTTTGTTAGAGATAAAAGCGTTGGATCTCTCCTGCTTTCCCCTGGGACCGGCGGTGTCTCGCTGTAGATTGTGACTCCATCGCACCCTGAAATACTTCCTGAAAACCCAATTATTTTCCAAATAGCTTTTAAAACTGCACGAAATGTACCGGTGTCCCCTCCCTCGTAAGCTTTCTCTAAGAAAACAAACTGCATTTGAAGGGTAAAAACCTTTTCGCTTGCTGTAATGTTTAGCTGCGTGGCTTGCAGTGGGAGCGAGGACGTGGGAGGCGAAACGTGGTAGCATTCAGTGGGTTTCACGGCCACGTACGAGATGCGACCTGCAGCCACTGCTTCCACTTGGGCAAACCCCCCGGGGCAGGTGCTGCTGGCCAAGGGCATTTTCCCACCAGGAGAGTAGGGAGGAGGCTAAGCAGAGCTCCTTGACCTGCGGGGTGGGCTGCTGAACACTGAGATCCCGTTAGACCAGCAGGGATTGCAGAGGGCAGTGCAGCAATTTGTGGATATACTTTTATATGAACCCTAAAGCCATATGCCCAGCTACCTGACTGCAGAATGGTTTTTCTGTTAATCTGTCCTTGTCTTTTACCTTTTTTCCACCTTGCCTGTATTGACTATTCTTTGTAGGAATGTTTTTTTCAAACCATTTTAATTGTAACCTCCTTGTGGTATGGATAATCCCTCTAATGAACTTCAGTCCATATTTATTTAGCTTAAAATTGTTCTGAATTATTATGATCTGTACTTTTTACCATATGTCCTGAGTAACCTCATGGCCCGGTTTTCATCTTCACTTGTGCTTCCCTCTTGCTGTTTTAAGCTCAGTTATTTTTTAAAACTTAAGTTTGTAGGCTTTTCAGGGGAGGAATTGTATCGTCTTGCCTGTTTTGTGCATAAAATCTTATTTGTGATCTTAGGCTCATATGAAGGGTTGATGACATTTTAGGGAAAACAGCCTGTTAGACGTACGTATCGTAGTTTGCACGAGTAAAACGTCAGTAAGATGTGTCTCTGTGTACAAGTTGTCTTACCAAATTACTGATTTCTGTTGCTGACTGTGGCATCCTCAAGAGGAATGCTGTAAATACAAATGAAATGTTTTTCAACATCCCACTGCTATAATGAACTATTATTCCCATTTCATGAAAGAAAAAGAAATTACGGCATGGAAACTGTAAGGTATCCGTGAATACAGACTCGTTTGGCAGGAGTAGGAAGTAACTGAATTTATTATTTCTGTGGTTTAACCAGGAAACATTATTCTTCCTGGCTGAAATTTGTTGATTCACGTCATAATTGAAAAGGACCCTTCTGATAAATGGCATAAATGTTGCTATGGCTTCCCAGCATCTGTTTTCTGGCAGTCAGACTGCAGAGCAGCTTGGAGCTAGCAAAGCGTCGACCTCTGCTTGTGCCAGTTTGTGGAACAGTGCTGTAATGGAGGGTATTAGCAGGATTCTTCTCTTCCTTAATGTTTTTATTCTTATTTTACTTTGTAAGAATAAATTAGGAAGGTTAGTAGTTTAATGTGTGTAACCACGTAGAAGTATGTATTTAAATCGTCATGCCTCAGCCAGCTGCTAGAGTTAAACATTAACTGGTATTTTGCTTAATATAACAAACACTGCTGAACGTTGAGATAAAAATGCTGTGTACGGTCCTGAAAACAGATGTTTTCTTATGTTTTGGATAAAGATGTATAGAGAATTGCATGATTAAAAAAAAATATAGATATTGCTATAATCCCAGTATTTCTTGTCCACAGTCTACTGCAGTTCATTAGTGGGCTTTCTCTATTTAAGATTTGTTCATAGGAAAAGGTTCAGGCTAAAACCTGAATCGCTTTCATTTAAGAAAAGTAAAAGCTCAGTAAGAGTATTGAACTCCTCTGAGATATATAGAAACACACATACCTAGGGAAAGAAAATGGAGAAAGTCAAATTGTTCTCCCAACCTGTGTACACGTTGGAGTCGTCGCTTGTAGAATACAATGAAAACAACCTGTATGGGTGGCATAGTAATTACGCTATGAATAGAGGACTAGCAGCTTAAGGCTTACCTTCTCCACAGTGTATACTGCCTGTGTACACCTTTGTTGGGGTTTTGGTCCATCTCTGCAGGGCATCTGGGAGTATTTATTTCTGATGTGAGGTTTTAGTATCTAGGACTGCACTTTCCACTGACAGTTGTTGTTTCAGAGATAGGCAGAACTGTTTTGTTCTTATTTCATCTCTCTGCTGTACATCTTCCAGTTCCATACCAGCCACTCTTCCTGTTGTGCCTCAGGTGCTGTAGCTGCGGTAGTCCACTACCTGTCTGATAGGAATCAAAAGGAGAGTCTTTAGGAAAGCAGGAGAGTACCTAACGGAAGGGTATCCTAGCCACTGCATCTCTAAACCTAACTGAACTGAAGAAGACCTTAAAATGTGCTAAAATTCTCCACATCCTTCACTGGTATTTTGGGTGAGTGATGGAAGTCATCGTTTTCATAGGTGCACGTTGTCTGTCATGTTAGGAGTCTGGTGTTTAGCTCGGAGAATCATAGAATCACAGAATCATTTGGTTTGCAAGGGACCTTCAAACATCAGCTAGTCCAGCCCCCTGCCATGGGCAGGGACATCTTCAACTATGCAGTTGCCCAAAGCCCCATCCAACCTGGCCTTGAACACTTCCAGGGATGGGGCCTCCACAGCTTCTCTGGGCAACCTGTGGCAGTGCCCCACCACCCTCATAGCACAAAGTTTTTTCTGTATGTCTAGTCTAAATCTACCCTCTTCCAGTTCAAAGCCATTACACCTTGTCTATCTGTCCTTACTGAAGGACATGGCTTAGTGGTTAATAGGTGTGGGGGGACGGTTGGACTGGATGATCCTTGAGGTCTCTTCCAACCTTAATGATTCTATTCTATTCTATTCTATTCTATTCTATTCTATTCTATTCTATTCTATTCTAATCACTGCAGGCCCTGGTAGTAAGTCTCACTTCATGTGTCTTATAAGCCCCCTTTATATATTGGAAGGTTGCAATGTGGTCTTCCTAGAGCCTTCTCTTTTCCAGTCTAAACAACCCCAACTCTCAGTGTTTCTTCATAGGACAGTTGTTCCAGCCTTGTGACCATGTTCGTGGCCATTCTCTTTACCTGCTCTAACAGGGATGTGTCTGTCTTGTGCTGCGGACCCCAGAGTTGGATGCAGTGCTCCAGGTAGGTTCTCACGAGAGCAGAGCAGAGAGGGAAAATCACCTCCCTCGACCTGATGTTGTCTTTTAGCTTGTGTAGCTTGCGATTCCTTTTCTGCTCTAAATATTTGGTTTTGGAGATATTTTGAAAATTTTTGCTTCGTTTCCTCAGCTATTTCAGTGTACATTGGCTTTCGATGCAATCTATGTATCTCAGAAGAGGGAAATGCCTTTAGCGTTTTGAGAAGGAATCACAAGAATTTCTTCTTTTACCAGAGTCTTGGAGAAGGGGCAAGGAAATTCTTGACTAATAGAACAGTGGAAGATAACATTATTGGTAGTGAATTAATTTTACCTTTGTATATAGGCTATTAATAAAAAAGCAGCGTGTCACACACTGATGTACTCCCTTTCATTAGAAGTACTGTGCGAATGGCAGCGGATTGAGTCGGAAGTACTAATTATCAACCGGAGTTTTCTGTGTAATTGGGCCCATAATGAGAAGTGTGAGTGGTTTGTTTACTGTGTGCTTCAGTTCTGAAACATAAAAACACAGCCAGCAGCGTAACGAAGAGCTGTCCTCATAAGCTCACTCGATTTGATACCAATGTTAAAATTTATTTCGTATTAAAACGGTGCATGGCAGGCATACGTCGTGGTCCCAGTCATTTAAATGTACATTTTATACAATGTAGATAGGTATATCTTCAGTTTGGGGGGAAGGCAAAAGATGGATGGAGGATATTGAAACCAAAAATGTCCACCTGGGCTTCTTTGCTTAGGCCATGTGCTAGTTCTGCCTGGTCTCTATTCCTCAAGAAATTTTGATGGGAAGGGATTTTCAGTGGAACCGTATTTGACAGTGGTTACTCATGAGCGTGGGTATCTGCTCTCTAACATCTTGTATACAACTGTTAATGTTTATGTTAGTGCCAGTGTATCTGCAGTAACGGTATTCTTGAGCAGGATAGAGGCAAGTGAGTATTAACATTTCCTATGAATTATGGCATCTCTCAGCAATAGCCCGAGGTAATACATTGTGATGTCAGCACTGGGGAGAAACCCATTGCCTCTTATGGGACTTGACCTGAAGAGACTCCTGTCAGCAGATGAACCGGAGGAGCCAAAGTAGTGATGTGATGGGTCACCAAGCAGCTGCTGTAGCAGCAGCCTACGGAGCTCACTTGCTCATAGTGACTTTGCACTAAAATTGAGGAAGAATGTTTTACAGATGTCCAAGGCTGGGACACAAAGTATCTGCAAAGTACCTTTGGTCACGTGCTTACTATAGCATTTTCAGTATTTGATCTTTAAACTTTGCCAAAAGTCTAGAGAAATTGAGGGAAGGGTGGTTAGTAATGCTGAGAGATTTAATTTTCTTTATGTTTTTCTTCTGCTTGTCTTCTTTAATAATGTGCTCAAATAAAACCATAGGACTTCTTTGCCTGGGAAACTTTTTGATAGATTTATTTTTTCTTAATAGTGCTGTGTGGAATTATCCAAGAAGGTATAGACTATTTCTGATGATTTGAAGGTCAATGGTTTCCATTGTGTATCAGATGTTTCTTTCTTATGGGAACTTTTGAAAGGCACAGTTCCTGGTAAATCAGTGTAGAAGTATTGCTGTTACTGTATTCTGCTGTGGTGGCTGTTAAATTGCATTTATACCGTTGCATAGCCGGTAATTGTAGGCGACTAGTTGAGAATAGAGATGGTAATTTCCAAATGGTTGAGGTTGTTTTTTTCTTTCCCCAGACATTTATTCAGAAATTAAGCCAGAATGCCAGGAGGGTGGCGCATCTCAGTTTAAGTGAAGTGAAGTCTGGGATGTTCTGGAGAACAGGGGGAGACATGGTGTGGGTACTGTGGAGTACCCTGTGGGTCTGAATCAGAGGTACCTGCCTGCAGACCTAGCAGTCATGCCAGCCCTGTGCTGGTTCCCACCTGGATGTCCCACTGGAGATCCTCTGTGCCTGAATCAGAGCTTTCTAACTCAGGAGCATCCCCTTGGTCTCACTCTGGAAATGAGACCCGAAGTTAAGAGGTGGCACAGAGGAAGAACCAGTGCTGTACAAAGCTCTCATCCCGTCTGCCCCTAGATTTGCCCCCGCTTCTGACTTTTGTCCTGTGTTTGGTCCCTTCCTTGTGCCTCATATACTGAAGTCCACTACAGCATATATCTGGTGTTTCTGAGATGCCTCCATCTGTTTACCAGTTCTGTGCTCTTTTGCCCATTTCTTCCGCGCTTCCAACTCAAAGAATCTGGTCAGTGCTGCTAGCCCTGCAGTTGCCCTTGCAGCAAGGGAGGGGGTCTGAAAGCCCCTGGTGCTAGGAATTACATGCAGTTTCTGTACCAGTTAGAGAACATAGCTTGTTCAGTGTTTGCTGTCAGCTGCAGAGTATCGATGGAGATCGCTTTTTCCAGAAGCGGTGTAAGCTGCATGCAGTGCTGACGCAGTGAAGCACAGGCTGTTCCATATGCCGACTGAGTCAGAGCGGGGAAACCAGGGCACGTTTCTCTGGGACGTATGTTGTGTGTACGTGCACTGCTTTCTCATGCACAAACATGTGCTCGAAAAGCAACCGAAGGAAAGATCCATATAGCTGTTTACAAAATCTCGCTAGCACTCAGAAGTTGAAGAGTTCTTAAGTTGCCTATCTACGGTTAATTTTAATCTTGATTTTGTCCAAGTCTTTAATATTGTTTAATGCATAGAACGAATGGTTTTTGTGTAATGAGCAGCTATGCCATGCTTCGAATAGTTTGCAAGGAGGACAGAACTCCCTATTTCTTCTTGGCATTGGTATGATATCATTATATTAATATGCTTCACAGTCACAAATTAATTTAATTTTTCAGGATCCTATGAGCAGAGAAGCATATTTATCCCATCTTTTTCCCAGTTCACCAACGGGCAGCTAAGGATCAGAGATTAAGGATGCAAGTATCTGTTATAAATTCTGGGAATTATGATTACACAGCTTGAGCTGTTCCATCTTCCATTTCTCCTCTGACTTTGATACCTAGCACTCTTCCTGCAGCTGTATGAACCCAGCAGCTGCCTTTGCAATCAGTGCCAGTATTAGATCCTGGCCTGTGCCTCCAGCACTTTTCCTTCAGCTGCATAGGCAGGCAGGCAGCTGCTTTTATGTATTAATATGTGGAGTTGGCATTGGTTATTAAGGCAGCTGCTCGACTGTCCTTACAGCTGGAGGAAGGGTGTTTCCTACTAGGAACGGCTCTGAAGAGTGGAGAGACTTCAAAACAAGGAGGGTATGGCCTGTTTTTTCATCTCTAAGCTATATTGCTTCGGGCTGCGAAGCTGTTTGATTTCATTAGGAAGTGTAAACAATTAATGGAAGTAATTGAGTACATTGATGTTACCTACCATTTCTTTCTTCTGCATTTTATGGGTTTAGACTGGTGACAGTTACCGTGTGACTTGATTTTTATTTTTTTTTTTTGAGCAGAAATGTTTTTATTGCTTAATTGTAACCAATTGAGTTGAAGTTCTGTACCAAATTTAAAATCTTACAACATTATCTCTTTTAATTGTACAGTTAGTGTTAGGATCTGTTCACAAAAGTTTGGGGTTTTTTGTGTTTTTCATATGCACAGCAGTAAAATGGAAGGTAGCGTACAGTTATCCTTGCTAGTAGCATTTGGTTATATGTTCAGTACTTCTGTGGGGTTTAAAGACTCAAATGAGTTTGAACCTTGAGCTTTTACTTCTGCCCTTATTTACAGAAAAAGAATGGGAGCTTGCATTATGGTTTGTGCAGCCTTTGACAGTTGAAAGCTCTACTCTGCTGTATTTCATCTGGTCATCAACAGCCAGCGGCAGCTTGGTTTTGGAAGGCCTTGTCCATATGAAACTTCCTCCTGTCAAATTCTCAAGTGACATAAGGCTTAGAAGAAAAGAAGAATGGGGATTAGTGAAAAGCCTGAAAGTACCGTGTGTGACATAAAGCCCTGCCATCATCGGTAAATGACATAAAGCCCACCACTAAGCTACTTCAGACTTTGTGTACAGTGTTGAATGAAGTAGCAAAATTCTTCAGGGAGCACCAAAGTGTTTCTTGAAAGAGGAAAGCAGCCGAGAGAATGCAAGCAAGGCGATATTTAATATTCTGTTGTGAGTGGGCAAAGCAGGCTTCAGTGGCGCGGTACTGTGCACCTCTTGAGTCTCTGGTAAGCTTTCATATAGGTCTAGTGGAGTAAAGGAGGTGTTTGAGGAGTAAATAGGAAAGCGCGAGAGGATCTGGGTATTGACGGGAGCACGTTCCTCCATGCAATTGGGCGTCCTACGCTCCATAAGCTGCTCTTGGAGCGTAAACAAACACCTCCTGGAAGAACATGGTGTGCTTTCCTTTGATGTTGCTGAGAGATGATGGAGTAGAAGACATAATGTCTTCAGACCAAAAGTTAAATTTGTCCTATACTATTTTTAGGTGACAATTCAAAGAAACATTATTATTGAGCGTAAATTTTCCTTTGATATACAAATGAGGTTCTTTTGATGTGGGACGGTTGTTCCCATAGCAAAGCAACTTTTCAGTGCAGTTCATTATTAGCGAGCAATTGTTAAATGTATGCAGCTGTTTATACCACGTAGGCAAAACCAACTGCGGTGCTGCCTAAGCGAGCCTGCCTCGTGCACTGTGTTTTGTATCTCCTGTGACTCATCATGCTGAATTCTGACAGATTTTGAAAGCTTGGAGTTAAATTAACTGTCGTCATTTTTTCTGCAGTCTGCTGTTTGTTTATTTTACTTTCTCTATTGCAGAAACCTTTCAAGCATTTCTGGAAGTGCATTTTTCTTCAGGGCAAAACCTTGAAATTTAACAGGAGTAGTCTTCACTGGGAAGGTGTGTCATGCTACTTTCTTAGACTGAGCTAAGATAGTGGGTGTTTGGACACACACAGAGATTTCATAGGTGCTTCTGGCGAGGATCTTCAATTGCATCAGCATATCTGGGTAATGGTCATCTCCAGACAACCCTCCGTGGTTTTCAGTACCCTTTAGTGTCTACTACTTCTTCTCCCAGACCAAAAAGGAACTTGAGCACCGACAACAGAAACTCATGTCCTACAGCCCAGTGAGTCAGGATGGATGGTAGTCAAGAAGAAACGGTGATTTTTAGACTTCTTGTTTTATTTCTCCTGGACAGAAAAAGAATGATTTGCATTTCACAGTCACTTGATCACTGTGCCAATCATCAGTATTATGATTAACGAATCAAGTATAATTTTTTGTGTTGGATAACAGACGTTTGCATGGGGTGATTTCTGCTAGTGCCAAGAGTAGCAGCTAGCAGTAGTGCTGATCTTCTCAGGGGAAGAAAACTGAACTGTGATTTAGAAAAGTTAGGCTCTTTTATTCTGCTCTATGATATGGTGCTTATAGCAGTAAAATCAGTGACGTTGAATAAAACTTGAATGTATACCTAAGGGACTGAATTGTGGATGTTGGAGAAAATTTTCGTCATTAGCTTTTGAAAGCTTGTTTTTGTCACATTAATTTTCTTATAGCTTCCCTTCATGTCATAAATGTCAGAATTAACAAAGTATTAAAGGAAGTTGTGTATTTCATCATTTCACTTTTATTCATTTCAATATGAAAATAATTAGTGCATGTATTCGATACCTATTTCCAGTATAGAAAATGATTCAGTTATATCTTTTGATCTTTGCTGGAGGAAGAACGAAAAAAAGTTGACTTGGTTTAGACAATTAGCTTAGATATTAGGTAAACAAGTTCAGCTGTTAGGATGGTGAAACTCTGAGAGGGCTTACCTAGAGGCTGTTTCAAAAACCCTTTTCTTCACAGAAGTTTCTTAAAAACAAGTTAGATAAATATTTGTCAGGGGTAACCTCCTTCGGTGTAAAAACTAAGACTGGAAGTCTCCTCCCACCTTTAGTTTTTCTTATTTTGGTTAAGTGTTTAAAAAATGACTGGTCATTAGCGAATACTTGCTTTTGAGACACTTTAAGACAAGTACAGTAGAAAACGCAGCTTTCCAATAGAGTAGGTGCCAGTAAACACTTCAAAATTCCTGAAATAAGTACTTCTGCGTGCTGCGTGTAAAATACTTTTTTTTCAAGATTTTATGTTCCCATGTAAGTGACTCAGGAGGATGAGAAATACTCATAAATACAATCTCACAGTAATCTGCTCAACAACTTTTGCAAATGACCATGAAATAATTAGGAGTGAGATGGGAAGCATTTGGCTGAAACACTGATACAACTATTACCAAAATTGATTCTGCCACCACAATTTCATTTTGTGCATTTTCTTAGTTCTCATTCCTTTCCATTTGCTTGATAATTGTTGGAAGAAGCTGAGGTGGTCAATTGTGTGACCTTATCTCTAAAACAATTTACTAGCAGGCTTTGCTAAACTGTAACTTAAGTAAATATATATATTTTCTGGCTCACCAAAAGCCTGCAGTATTTGACAAGAAATAACTTTGTGATGTGCCTTGTCAACTTCTGGCCCTCTAATTTCCTATTTTTCTCATCTATTCTATGAAAAAGAAGGGTTTTATTGTAGAATGAATGTACTACTTACAGCTTTGTACCTGGGTTGTTTTCTGTTCAAGCTAGAAAATGTTAGGGGGAAAAAAAGAAAGAAAAACATGTGAACATCCAGTATCACCATCATATGGCAATATCGGGTGTGAGCCTACACACACGTTAAAGTTTAATTAAAATCTGTCATTGCTTGACTGCTTGTGTGTGCGCACATGCACAAACCAGTTGACTCCTGAAAGAGAAGCTCTTTAAGAAGGTATCTTGTTATTGCCAAATGTATCAATTAGTCATTCCACAGAAGTTATTTAGATACTGAAATCAGAAAGTAAGTGTTAAAAATGCTGAAGAGATATTAACTTAGAGTTATTTTTTTTCTATCACTTACTACGACACTCTCTAGCAGCTAGAGTTACAGCAGAGTCTCACGTGTTGGAGAATAATATCTTCAAGACTAATGTACTGCTACACTGAAAAATCGAAATATTGTTAGTCTTTTTGGGGGATGCAGTTTAGTTACCTGTGTTTGATATCTAACTGTTAACCTGCGCATTACTGCACAACCTGTGCAATTACTGAGCAGAGCAGTTTGCTGTGAAACACTTGTTTTCACAGAATCATAGAATCTTTAAGGTTGGAAAAGACCTCTAAGATCATCGAGTCCAACAGTCAACCCAACACCACCATGTCTACTAAACCATGTCCCAAAGTGCCACGTCTGCACGCTTTTTGAGCACTCCCAGGGATGGTGACTCCACCACCTCTCTAGGGAACCTGTTCCAATGCCTGACTACCCTTTCAGTGAAGAAATTTTTCCTAATACAACCTAAACCTCCCCTGGAGCAATTTGAGGCTGTTTCCTCTTGTCCTATCGCTTGTTACTTGGGAGAAGAGACCGACACCCACCTGCCTACAACCTCCTTTCAGGTAGTTGCAGAGAGCAATAAGGTCTCCCCTCAGCCTCCTCTTCTCCAGGCTAAACAACCCAGTCCCTCATGAGACTTGTGCTCCAGACCCTTCACCAGCTTTGTTGCCCTTCTCTGGACACGCTCCAGCAGCTCAATGTCATTCTTGTATTGAGGGGTCCAAAACTGGACACAGTACTCGAGGTGAGGCCTCACCAGAGCTGAGTACAGGGGAACGATCACTTCCCTACTCCTGCTGGCCACACCATTCCTGATACAAGCCAGGATGCTGTTGGCCCTCTGTGCCACCTGAGCACACTGGCTGCTGTCCAACACCCCCAGGTCCTTTTCCTCCAGGCAGCTTTCCAGCCCCTCTTCCCCAAGCCTGTAGCGCTGCTTGGGGTTGTTGTGACCCAAGTGCAGGACCTGGCACTGAGATTTGTTAAACCTCATGCAGCTGGCCTCGGCCCATCGATCCAACCTGTCCAGATCCCCCTGCAAGAACCTTTCTGCCCTCAAGCAGATCGACACTCCCTCCCAACTTGGTGTCATCCTCAAATTTACTGAGGGCGCACTCGATCCCCTCATCCTGGTCATTGATAAAGTTATTAAACAAGACTGGCCCCAAGACTGAGCCCTGGGGAACACTGCTTGTGACCAGCTGCCAACTGGATTTAACTCTGTTCACAACCACTCTCTGGGCTCGGCCTTCTAGCCAGTTTTTTACCTAGCAAAGAGTGTACCTGTCTAAGCCATGAGCCGCCAGGTTCCCTAGGAGAGTGCTGTGGGAGACCATGTCAAAGGCTTTCCTGAAGTTCAGGTAGATGACATCCACAGCATGCCCTTGCAACATCCATGGCATGAACCAAGGATAAACCCCAGATGTTTGAACATTAAATTCATTAATTTTATTAGTCCACTTTTTTTTTTAATTTATCCAAGTTTTTACAAAATATTAACGTTAGAAGACATTTTTAGCCCAGCGTTACCTTTGCACTTGTTATGTTTGAACTTCAAATGTAGGTTGCAGTCAGAGTGGCACTTATACTGCAATATCAAATGACACAAGTGTTAGGAGTTGTTCTGTTTCCATCGCAAAGATGGATGAGCATGTGTTTGACGTGCAGACTGTGATGATGGTATTCCAGGAGCATTCAGTAAATACTTCCCTGGTCTCTTCTCCAGTCTCCTCAGCAAAATTAATTTGGTTTCTTAAGTAAAGCTGAAACATTGGAATTATGCCTGAGAAAGCTGGAAGAAAACCACTGAAATAATTATCTGGAGCTAAATCTGTTCTCTGTATCATTACATGACAAGAGTGTGAGGCATTTACTGTTCGCTTAGTGAAGGGGAACCCTTGGACTTCCCAGAGCCACTTCACCATCACTGCTGCAGCAGAGGGTTTACAGTAGCTGCTGTCTTACCGTTACCCCAGCTCTGCAGAGGTGACCCTGCCTGCTGGTCCCCACCACTGTGCAGAAACGCTGCTGCTCTGTCTTTGGCCACAAAAATTGCTCTTTGGACAGAGAATCCAGTGCACAGACAAACCTTAAGTCCCCTGCCGGGGGTTTGCAGATCCCATCTAACAGTAATTGCAGTGTTAGCTGAACTGTAAAACTTCTGTGGTTTCTTTCTGATTTTTACTGCAGTTGACGAAGCAAAGGCGTCGTTCTTGCATTTATTTGCTATTTTATTGGGTGTTAAGTGTGGCATGTTGCTAAAATCCTATGTTAAATAAAACTGACTTTTTATATATTAAATTTATGGGTATTTATAAAGTTTTATTTATATATTATAAGCAACATGACTTTTCATATATTAAAATGATTCCTATGCAAAAAGGGATATTTTAACATTAATTACTGCTATTTTTTCATGTCATATTGTTGGGATGATTTGATTTGATTTGATTTGATAGGATCTGTTCTGCCCATGGATGAAAGGCTAAACAAATTGATCACGTGTTATAAAAGGAAAGTTGAGTATTGAAACATTTCCATTTAAGACTTTCTAATTACAGCACGGAATAGTGACCCAATTTTCTTGGTGTGTTACCGGTGCGCATCCATTGAATAACTTCCCCTTAAGCAGCATGCTTTCTTCAAAGTTTCTTCTAATAGTTACTTAACTTCGTAAGTGTGGTTACTACTGAAACGGGACAGTGTGAGATGTGGCTAAGGTGGGGTCCAAAAGGGTTCAAATCCAACGTGCTTAAAGAATTTGGTAGATAGACAAGGTGTTGAAATGCTGTCAGCCTCACCGGAGTTAAAATTTAAGCTTTTGGTCCATAAGCATGCGGTACAGTGGTGGTAACAGTGCTGAAGGTGTATCTCTCCATGGGAGGACGCACGCTATGCGTCCTGGTTGCAGGTTAAATTTCTGCAGGTGATAAACGGCCAAGCCGGGACTGAAGATCAGTCCTGTAACAACGTAAACCTGTTCCTGCCTTTGGGTGCTCAGCCGTGTTCTGGGCTTGTGGGTGTTTTATCCCCCTCGTATTCTGAGTGTATTCCTAAGTATAAGAGAAAATGCATTTGACCTGAGTGACTGGATGCTTTTTTTTGCCTTGTATAGTCATTGTTGTTATAACTAACACCATCGGCATAGTCTTTTAAAATGTGTAAGTAAATTATTTCAGAGTTGATAAAATATTTTAACGGAATGTACACATTAATAGGCAAAATCGCGTAAGGGTAGGTTTTTTCCCTTTCCTTGTGTGAGAAAACTTTCAGAAGTATTCTTTCCACCCCAAGAGTATTATGGATTGCTTGGACTGTCAATACTTTCCTTAAATCTTTTGTGGAGTACAATAAACCTCCCTGTCCTTTTTATAGAGAGAGTGGTAGAATTTCACCCCCCATTTAAAATGCAGATAATCCATTGTTTGGAGAAGTTTGTTTGAAAAGGTAGGTTAAGCTGGAGAGAGTCGTCACCTAGGCACTCTCTGTGTGCGTGCATGTATGGGGAACTTGATACTGTGGGAAAGCTGCAAGGCACCTTCTGAGGTGATGGAAAAGAAATACTGTACTACAATTAGTTTTACTCACAAACGAGAATAGGATTTGCTTATCGTGATTAATTGCGTCTTACCGTACTCCACCAGAAGGTAAGCAATAGCAGGAGCTGAAATTCTTGAATGACAGAAAGAAAAGGCTAACAAGTGAAAGGTACGGAAGCAGTCTTGAGATCTCTCCTACTTTTGCTAACAAATATAACGACAAGCTCTGACTTCTGAGATAGATGGAAGTGATAAGCAGGTCCCTTTTCAGTGGCCGAGCTTATTCGAACATTGATTGGGACAAAACCGTTCTTTGTTTTATTAGTACTACTGACTCTTTAGTACAATGTTGGCATTTAAACCAAGAGCTGCCTTTACCACGAGACTAGTTTCTAACATTCGGGGTGCCCATTTTATTCCAGGCTTATATACTCTGAATTTTCCATTGGGTTTCATTTGCTTTGATGAAATCCCTCCACTATAATACACCGGCAAAACCTGTTGTCTTTTATCATGTTCTCCAGCCCACAAGTTCCTCATGATCTCAGCAGCGGAGAGAGGGATGGAGGGGACCTAAATTGCTTTTATGGCCTCGTCTTCTGCTGTGAGGAGAAGCAGACAGGGTCCACATTGCAAGGTACTGAGGATAATGCCACTGGCTGTCTCCCTTGTGCAGCTGGGTCAGGGAGCTGATGCAGAAGAAAACTGCCCTTTTTTTTTTCTTTTATTAGTCTTCAGTTCCTGATCAGGTTGGCAACCAGAGGTCTTGCCCAGTTACAAGAACAGCATCAGGAGTGGTGGGGTGGGGGTGAAGGAAAAAGGCTTAGACTGCCCTTTCAGCAGCTCTGATTTGTGCTGTGTGAGTATGACCAGGCAGTCCCAGCCTCATAGACTCCAGCATTCCTGCTGCATGCAGGGCAGAACAAAAAGAAGAACCGCAAATGAGTGCAGCCTTCTCCTTCAGCTCTGTTGAGACAATTCACCGCAGCAAAGCCAGTGCATGCACAGCCTCTGCCACAGCTCTCTGCAGCACAGTTCCTAGGAGTCTGAGGGTGGTAAGTTAGGCAGTCGAGGTTTTCGAGGCAGCTTGGGAAAAGAAAAAGAGAGAGTAAAAGGTTAAAAATGGAAAACAAAAGGGTGTGTGACCTGGAGGGCTGTATGAAAGGGTGATGGGTGGGTGTGCTGGTCTTCTTGGCAAATATTTCCAAACCACTGCAGGGTAGAAATGTGTTACATTCATGAAGAAGAGTTACTGCTCTGAAAAAGAAGTCCAGCAAATGAGAGATGTTGCTTCTTACTTGGTTCTGTCTGTTCTTCTTTATTTTGGTTGGGATTTTTTTTTGTTTCAGCCCCAATTCAGCAGCCACTTGTGCAGGCATATTGCACAGCTGTACGTGTAATCCCACAGAAATCAGTAAACTTATCCATGTCAGTGACATGGACCAGAACTCGTAGAGAATGCAAGCACTAGTTTGAAATTTTTCAGGATTTGCTGTCTCTGCACATGTTTGCATGAAACCTATCACAGTCATGCTCTGAAACTGGGTTGAAAATTTAATAATAACAATGAGAGAAAAAAGGAAAATTCTCTAAAAATTCTATGTGTTTCTTACATTTGACTGACTTCAACCATTTTACTCTTGTTTAATCTGTTTAATCAGTACTGACCCCTGAGGAACACCACTCGTCACTAATCTGCACTTGGACATTGAGCCGTTGACTGCAACTCTTTGAGTGCGGCCACCCAACCAGTTCCTCATCCAGCGAGTGGTCCATCTGCCAAATCCATGTCTCTCCAGTTTAGAGACAAGGATGTCATGCGGGACAGTGTCAAATTAAGCAAGTACTTCTTTTCTGGTAATGCTTATTCATGCATAGAACAGGTGAAACATTTTTCTTTCACGCAGTACTAAGCTCAAGTAAATGCTCTAACTTTACTCAAGTATTTATCTGTGTTTTATCTAAATAAATCCTAGTATGGACTTCATTCTTTGCAGTCACCTCTTTTCTGAGGTAACTGACGTGGAGATAATCAGTTTATTCCATTTGTCAGGATATCACAGCTATCGCGGGGTGCACTGGGAAGATTGTCCAAGTGGTTCCATGCAGGAGATGTTGGCACCCACTCACCTTGAGCCCCTTCAAATGTGGGCTGGTTTCTTGCAGTGCTGCATCGTAGCCCTTCATGTCCCGAGTTCCAGCAGGCCGTACTAGTTTAAATGCAATGCTGAACTAGAGCTGACTCATCCATCCCATTCAGGTAGCATTAGACCTTCTGGAAGTTGGAGCTCAGTGCTGAAATGTGTCATCAGTCTTGATTTGAGAGAGTCAGGGCTAAACAAGGCCTAAAAATTGTTCCTTGTCCTTAGCTGACTCTCTGAAAAGCCGCTTCCACCCTGCCCCTCAGAGCTCCTGATACTGGGAGTCTAGTGCAGCTGTATCAGATCTGGCACCATAGAGAAGCAGTTTAGATCTGCATGGTTTGGTAGTCAAGATCTGCCCAGTAAAGGTGCTTGGACTGCTTTCACACCCAGAGAGCCCTGCTAGACCTGAACTCTGCATGCCGAAGTTCAGGTCTCTCTGCATTGAGCCTCCTAAATTGGATGTGCCAGGCTGTTGTCTCCAAATCCGGAGTAGAATAATGACATTCTAATGATGACAGCTTCTCCCCGATGACAGCTGTTTTCTTACCTTTTCTCGTGGACAGGAGTTGTATGGAGCTCCTATAGCTCAATTTCCTCGCTGGAGAAGGCACGCTAAGATAACACTGCATGCTGTGAGCAGAAAATGTCGTATTCTTTGTCTGGCGTGCAACAGGTATGTCAAAACCTGCCTGTTTTGCTCAAGCATGTTCCCAGGAAGGTGAGTGTTTGAGAGGCTGATTGAAAGGCTGAGCTCTGTTCCAGATTTACATCTCCTGGCTCCGTTTTCCCCAAAGGGAAGGAGATGTAATTTCAGACCCTTGGTTAAAGAGTTACAAATATTTGGGGAAACAGATATGTCGCTGCTAATTGATTCCCTGGGCTGCTTGTTCCCAGTTTTGGAGGTACTGTTGGCATTAGAGATGAGGCATGAAGCAATCCAAGTTAATGGTCTCTGTCAGATGATTAGATTGTACCACACAGGTTGAGAAGGAGCAGCTGGGCAGGAAGAAAAGGATAATATTGACATTAGTAAGCATAGCTCCAGAAAAAAACCCGCACCTTATAGTTTCTTCTGATTTTTGCATGTAGCCAGGAACTTAAACGTATTTAACTGTCGTTGAGCCAGGACAGTGCCACCACCAGTAAAGTGGAGAGGAAAAGAGCATTTTTCAATCCATCAGAAAAGAATTGTTGGATTATTTTAACAGCTGATTAAGTAGATCTTCTAAAAACAAAATATAAATGCTCGTTGGGAAGTGATGGTCTTTGCCCTCTCTGTAGAGGGTCTTTCTATAATCAGTTGCTTCCACTGCGCCTGTTTTCATTGTGGTACAGCTTTAATTTCATGGTAGTGGAAGTTCCTGGTTCACATTCCCTTACGCTGCTCTCCAAGTGCTTCACCCAGCATTCAGAAAGGCAGCAGTATTTGTACATTCTTTTGTCCGATTTTTTCCCCCCTCTGTTTTGAAGTTCAGTTTGTTCATAATCAAAGCCCATGAATGCACCCATCTTGTAGGAAGCATTTTACTCTCTGTAGTTCAGCATTTCATGAAACGAGATCTACATTGCATCATAAAAATTTGTGCTAAAGAGAAAAGTAGAGCCAGAATCCTCAGATTATTTGATGAAAAGTAGATGTGTTTCACGCCTAAATAAATCCTTTCTGATAAAAATAAATCGAGGCTAAGACTAGTAATGTGAGAGAGACTTAACCCTTTTCACTGGGCTTGGAGAAGTAGTTGGTAACCACTGTGGCTGTTTGACTCTCTTGTTCAGATTAAAAAATAAATTAAAGGAAGGAGGAAGGGAATGAAAGAGCATTTCCTTACCAGGCAGTCACACAAGCTATTGTCCGAGCGCTCCCCGCCCCCATCTCTTTCACCCAGGCACACACACACACGCACACAAAAAGCCAGTTTTGTGTCCTTCTGAGCACACAGATGTTCCTCTTGGCATCCCTACAGTATGGATAGGTTTTTTTGCAGGCGCAGAATGTGAGGCTTCTTTGTTGGAGACAAAGTGTTGCCTGTGGTGGGAATTGCTGCAGTGATGGGAAAGTATCGTAATGTATTGTTGGATTACTGTGTTTTTTTCCCTAGTAGAGACAGTACATTAAAGTAGCTTTGTGGGCAGTGAATTGTTTGAGCCAAGCCTGGCTAATAACACTCTCTCCTTGGCAAGCAGTCGTACAAGGTATGGTTGGCATGGTTTGGATGGTCACGGGGTTTCTCCCACGCATGTGCAGCGGTCCTGCTGCCTTGAGTAGAAGTCTTACCAGCCATATTTGGTGAACTAACGGAAGGGGTCTGTCTGTGAAGATAGAGCCGTCGTACTTTCAGCTCTTTGTTTTTTAATCGTATGAAGATCTGATACGATACATGCCACCTTCTAAATCCTTTTTAGGACATCTGTTCTGGGTTTTCTATATAATGGTTCTAAGGAAACAGCTTAAAATTAGAGACTATTAAATGTTTGCCTGAGCCTTCATACCAAAAAGGAAACAGCCCTTTCAGATTGTTTGCTGTGCTACAGCCTGTCAGGGAACACGGTGTTGCTTTGGGCACAGATGATGACGTTGCCAACCTAAAGCTCTGAATCCAGCTCTTCTGCTGTTGAGGGTACCAAAGAAGAGAAACACAGACCTGTCAGCTGAGGTCTATATTAAGTTTGTTTTGTCCGTATCATCTTGTTTTTTATCTCCATTCCTGAAATACACACAGATTTTGTCGTGACTTTAACTCTTTTCGTTGGCAGTTTTATACCCCTGTAATAAATATGTTCTGATGTGAAAGGCCTGCCTATGTAGATCCAAGTTGAAAGATTGCACAGTTTAAGATGGAGAAAATGAAGTATGGCTCCATTTCAAAAGAACTTATAAATGGAAAATTCCTTGAGGCTGCTGCTTCTAGGGAGACTTTGGAGGTGAGACTACAGAGGAGAAAGTGACCTGACTCTGTATAATAGCCATTAATTATTTTGTTCCTCTAATGACACAAGCTCTGTTCCTTCCTTTTTTTCCCCAGATATTTTTATCTATCTAGGTTCCTCACTGTGGAGAAAGATGTAATGATTTAATTTTCTGTGGAGCTTTCATCTTTCCACATCTGAAAAAACCCAACCCACACCACACCTTATTTGGTGTTTTCTCAGTCCATGTTTGTCTGTTGTGTTTAATGAGAACTTACCAGTCTCTCTGTTGACCAGAAGATGATACAGTGATTATAAAAGAATGCATAAGTCAAACAAGTAGATGAAGAAGATGGTTATTCACCTTGTACCACGTCACAGCAGTCATTGCTAGTTCATTTCCAGGTGTACTCCACATACCGGATGTGGTTCTGCTGTCATGAATACACCTATCTTTTACTGTTCTTCGGTAAGCGTTTTTCATCCCTGAGGCCTATTTCTTGTTTGTCTCCCATTTCACTGAATTGCTCAGGTTACACATACTCTAAGCTTTCCCCACTTCTTTCACTCCCCCTTTTAAAACTATAAGCTCACTCCTGTTTCTGTGTCACTGTCCCCTCAACAGAATTCCCTGTGGAAACCCTCCCTACCCTTCTGCTGCCTTTGGGTTTTTTTGCCTACGTGTCTCTTGATATATCCAACTGTTCATTTCTTCTTTATTACCTTCAAAACTAAATTTTCTGATGTCCCTTCTACGTTCCTTTTGATAGTTATATTCAGTGATAGTCTGTATTTCCTTAACCTCAAGCATTATTGCGTTAGAATAACCTTTGTAATTTCTAATATCTTAATAGTATCTGGTAATACCTTGTTTCGTGCTATTTGGTGCACTTTTCCCCTCCCTTCAGTATTTTTAGAAGCTGCCCTTAGCAGTCTTAGAGCTGCCTTAGAGCTCACTCCTGACATCATCGTGTGCAACAGGTGAGAGGCTTGCTAGGTGAACTGTCTCACCGTTAGCTCCTTGCCTAGACTCGCCATGTTCTTCATGGATATTCTTTATATGTTTTCCTCTTTGGTTTCATGGGTTTTGTGAAACGTGTTTTTTAAAATCTGAAACACATCTTTTGCAAAACTGTCCCTCTCCAGACTCCAGTTAAGATCTCTTTAATATTAGTTATTTTTAGCAGGAAGTGGAATCATCAAATACTGGCTTTTCCCAAAGGCAGGTGCATGGCATTCTGCAGGGACGTGAGCCTTCCCCATGCTTCACACTCTTCCTTGCCACTTCTTGAAAATCAAACTGACAATGTCAAACCGCCCGTGTTTTTAAGGCGCCACTCCCCAGTAAGATTTTCGTGTTGTCTCTGAATAGGCTTTTATTAACTGTGAAAGCCATTTGAATGAATAATGCAAGTGTTAGCTTACAGAGAAATTTTCCTGACCAAATCTGTAAATGTCCCTTTTACAGGAGCACCATGACCTCTTTTTCATCAAAAAGTCTGTTCAGTATTAGTCCGTATTGTTTATTCATAATGTAAGTAGCTGAGATCGTTCTTGGGACATTCACATTAAATGGTCACTGACAAGTAATTGAAACTTGAAGAAGTATTACTTGACATCCCTTAAAATGCTGGGTAATGTTCTCTGGTATTTAAATGCAGGCATATATTCTGGATTTGCACACTCAGTGATGCTTCAAGATGATTTGTGTGCAGTGGAGATAGCTGTGTTTATAATCTGCCGTTACAGTGGTGCTTTTTCCCTGCAAGATGCTATTTCATCCTCTTAGCTTTATCAGACTTTGACCATAGTGTTGATACTGTCAGGTACTTTTAGCTAAAATCTGTGATTACTTCTACACTAAGTGTCTTACAGTGGTCTGAGTTGCTCAGTTGTCTGAGCAATCTGCATATGTTGCATCTTACAGACCAGCTGTGTCGTAAATGTGACTTGACTTTTGCCACAGGTGAACAGTAAGAGTGACTGAGCAAACCAGAGGGCAGATGCTATGGGCAGTGCTTTTGTGTAGGCACCAACAGCCAAAAGGAAAACTGGGGAGAAACATGGGAATAGGGAGGTTCAGGGAAGAGACTTCTGCAGTCCTTTGGGAAGGAACAGTCCTCCCTTGGCCTTAGTTGGTTGATAAAGGGGAACCGTATGGTACCTCCAGCTGCTCGTCTTAGAGCTCCATCCAGTTCTTCCTCCTTTTCTCTCAAGACCACCAACTCTCACCCACCCAGTATTCTCCACAGACCTCACCCACATTCTCCAAAGTTATGTTCCTCAACCTGCCTCTCTTCCAGACCCCAGTTCCTTCTCCCAGTCTTTCTCTGAGACCACTAACCATTAGTGCCCAGCCTTCCCCCATCTTCAGCCCCTTTCCCATCTCTCCTGTTGGATTCACTATCAACTGAGAATTCAGATATCTGCTTCAGACGTTCATCATCTCTGCTTTCTGTCTGTGTGTATATTCCAGCCCTTACATTCACATGGTTACCAGCACTCACTGCCACTGGATTAGCTGTTCTAGCCTCCCCACCTGTCTTCCGCATGCGACTCTCCCAAGAGAAGAATAAATCCCATTTATAGCTAGGATGCAGTTAAAAGACAAAGAAAAGACATGGACAGTGCTTACCATCAGTGCAGATGGGAGTGTCAGAGCAGGGTTGGAAGACGTGTCTGCAAAAACCTGCTGACAGTATGTGAATAGTCCTGGTTTGCTGAAGTTTTTCCTGTGTGACAGCTTCTCCACGCTGTACAAAGCTTGAAGGTTGAGCACCAAGGCTGGGCAGGTTTTTAAATGCATTGTCATTGTTCCCGTAGCTAGTGTCATTAGTCAAACAGTAAGGGGGAGACACGGTCTGATTTGAATTTTAGTAACAACCATGCCTGGATTATCAAAACCTACTATTTTTAATCTCTTATAAGAGACCTGCCAGGATGACTGGTGCAACGGGACTGGAGTCAGCTGAGTGAGAAAACTGAGAAGCACTGCAAGAATAAAAAAGACAATTGAACTTAGTTGGTACTGGTGAAAGACAGACCTGGGATGGGTAAGAAACTGAAAGGAGAATGAGGTTGGCTGGACACATGGGCTGGGGCTAGGATGAGTGAGGAGGTGGTAAGAGAGGACAAGAAAAAATGTCTAATAGTTCTTCCTAGGGTAGAAGAATAAAACTGGAAATGCCTGGGTAGAGATCCCAGGGAGACAGTGAGACATCAGAAAGAGAGTAAAATTTGAGACATGTATTGTACATGTATTAAGAGGAATGTTAGAATGGTATTGTGGAAATTGTTTGAAATTTGGAAGGCTGAAGGTTTAGGACTATGTACATGAAAAGTATCTGACTGACAGGAGGTCCCAGCGTGGGAAAGGGAAGGGACAGGAACTGAGATAGAGATCACTTGTGGAAAGATGGATGGAATAATACCTGCTAGAGAATGCTTTGCATGAGTTTGTTGGGGTTGTTTCACTTGGATACCTTTTTCTTTCATCTTTTAAGCAATTTGCCTGGCTTCTGGTGGCCATGAGCATGAAGGGCTATGAGTTTTTTAATGTTTTTTTAGTATAATTGGCTAAAATTTTTACATATTTAAGTATATAATAATCTTTGTTTTATAGCATTTTGTAAGTTACAAAGCAATCTTTTCATCAAAATAGATCATTGCATAGTTTAAACAGCAGAAAAAATATAACAATTTGTAATAAAGACTCAGATTTTATTTGTTTCCTTTAGAGTGATATTTCCTCTGAAGTTAAAGGATATGTTTTACGTTATAGACTGAAAAAGCAACTGGCATAAATTACTGTATGATGACATACCTGTATCTGATACAACTTCTTAGATGACAGGAGCCACCTATTGCAAGTTTCATTTGTCAGAGGTTACCTCACCATGCCACAGAGAAAAGGTTATAGCACTCATCTTTGATGTGATACCAAGCTGTCGCGGTTTAACCTGTCAGGCAGCTCACACCCCTCAGTAAAGGTAAAACTTGTGGGTTGAGATAAAGACAGTTTACTAAAACAGAAAAGGAAGATAATAATAATAATAACAACAACAACAACAACAACAACAACAGACTATAAAAAATAAGCGATGAGCAGCACAGTTTCTCACCACCCGAAGTCAATGCTCCACAAGACCCTGAGCTGCCCTTGCCTCCTGGCCCACCTCCAGTTATATGCAGAACATGACATCATATGTTATGGAATATCCCTTTGGCCAGTTTGGGTCAGCTGTCCTGACTCTGCCCCCTCCCAGCTTCTGGGGCCTCCCCCACTTTCTTGTTGGCAGGGCAGTGTGAGAAGCCGAAAAGTCACAGAATCACAGAATCACAAGGGTTGGAAGGGACCTCGAAAGATCAGCTAGTCCAACCCCTCCTGCCAAGGCAGGGCCACCTAGAGCACATCACTCAGGAACACGTCCAGTCGGGTTTTGAATGTCTCCAGAGAAGGAGACTCCACAACCTCTCTGGGCGGCCTGTGCCAGTGCTCTGTCACCCTCACAGTGAAAAAGTTTTTCCTTACGTTAACCCGGAACCTCCTATTCTCCAATTTGCACCCGTTGCCCCTTGTCCTATCGCTTAGTGAGGCCGAGAAGAGCCTGGCTCCATCTTCCCGACACTCACCCCTTACATATTTATAAACATTGATGAGGTCACCCCTCAGCCTCCTCTTCTCCAAGCTAAAGAGACCCAGCTCCCTCAGCCTGTCCTCATAAGGGAGATGTTCCACTCCCTTGATCATTTTAGTGGCTCTGCGCTGGACTCTCTCTAGCAGTTCCCTGTCCTTCTTGAGCTGGGGGGCCCAGAACTGGACACAATATTCCAGGTGCAGCCTCACCAATGCAGAATAGAGGGGGAGAAGGACCTCCCTCGACCTACTGACCACAGCCCTTCTAATGCACCCCAGAAGTCCTTGATTGCTTGGCAACAACTAAAACATCAGTGTGTTATCAACGTTAGTGTCACCCTAATTCCAAAACACAGCACTGGAGCAGCTGCTAGAAGAAAATTAACGCTATCCCAGCCAAAATCAGGACAGAAGTGCATTTTAAAATATAGATTATTCTGTGGATTCCTTTTCTAAAAAGGGAGTGATCGTGTCTGGAAGGCTTTAGGGAATGTAAGTTGATTCTTGTAGTGACTGTAGCAAAAATTATAGCTAAATTTTTTTGATCTGTTCTACTAAATATTGAGTACTTTGTTTTTTGTCTGAATTGAAGGCAAGCATGTTACTTTGAAGAATTTTTTTCACAACTAAGAAGTTCTACTAAGAGTTTAAATGTCCATACTGAGTGGAACAGAGTTATAGTTAAATATTTGACTGCTTTGGCTGTAATTTTTTTTTTTTTTGCTGCTGTAGAAACAGATGTTGTTGATTATTGATATCACTGTAACAGCAGAGCTTGACAGTGTCTTCACAATGGTTTGCTCAGGGCTTTTTTTATGGCACTCATAAAACATTTCTTGTCAGGTTTTGCATTTACCTTCTTTGAGCTACAGGAATGAAAACCTCCATGCTTCATTCACCTACATCTGTGCCACTTTCGGGCTGCTGCCAGTCACCTCAATAGCCAGCACTGGAGACACAAGGAAGGGTGACAAGGTCCCTGAACTTGGGTCCCACAGCACGAAGATGCCAGGGCTTGACCAATATGTTAGGTTTTAGCAGCTCCATAAGCATAGCCAGAGATAATACTTTACCCCCTAATGATGGAGTGAGCTCCAAATTCTGCTCTTATCAGTCTGGTAGTTATCTTCCTACTGAGTGTCAGTCCATGCAGTGATGTTTGTACGTTTGCTTCTGTAAGCTCCAGTTGGCCAGGGCTATATTCAAGTGCTGCAGGGTGTTTTTCACATGGGATCTAGCTAATATCCCCAAACTCTTTCTGGTATTCATGTCAAATGTCTGTTTTAGCAGTGGTCAGAGCAAAGTGGGGTTTGGCTTTGGCCTTCCTCAGGCTTGTCATAGGCTCTTCTTAGCCAATGTTCTTTGAAAACACAAGGTGACTATGGCTGTTGTTTAAGCTGATGGCTTCAAACAGGCTTACAGCATTCTGCTAAATGCTTCCAAGACTGTAAGAGGCTTTTACCTGCTTTTTTCTAGCAGAGTATCTAGATCTCTGCTTGTATCTAGCAGATAATAGCCTTTTCCCTTGTGAAAGGGTGGCTTTGACACAAGGAGCAAAAATATTCTGAAAAATTATTAAGCAGATGTCACAAATGGTAAATGTTCAGAAGAAATGAGAGCATGTTTGCTTCCTGAGATCATGGAAAGAGGAAAACAAATTGAATAGGAAAAAAATACAGCTGAAGCGGCAATGGGTTGATGAGTCACAAGAAGAAAGATTGCATTTTCTGATGGAATATAACCAGCAACCTTGGAGCATTTTTTGAAGTGTTTGATTGTAGAGAACAGAGATGCTTTGAAAATCCTATTTTGAGCATCCATCCTTTATTTGAATGACTGGGTGCTGTGATAATAAATAATGGATGAATAAAATTTAAGCCAAAAGGAACCTTCAGGTCGTCTCTCAGGACTTCACTGTATCACAAGACATGACATTTCAGCAGGTTATCCTGAACTGAACTAACACATCTGTTTTGACATCTCTTCAGTTGAAGCCATCAATGGCTGAAAAGTCTCAGTGCTTGAAGTTTTTTTTCCTCATAGTTCATTAATATTATTGGGAAAATTGTGATTCTCACTTGCATTTGTTAGACATCACTTTCCCACTGTTGGACACTTTTCCCAGATAGATTTAAGCACCTTTTAATACCAGTATTTTCTTTCTGTAGAGATACAATCTTTTGCAGCTCAATCTTTTTAATAACTTAACAGGTGGAGATCTTTACGTGATTATTCAGTTTTATGCATGTTCTTTGTCCTCGCTTTAATAACCTTTAAAAGGTAGGCAGCAGGATACTACACACTCTTCTAGTATCTCTCTTACCGTCCCTTGTTCTGCTCGGTGAGGAAATCACACTACCTTTCTACTGCCACTTTCTGCAGTCGTGCTCGTACATACAAAGCTAGGATTGGGGTTTTTTGCCCCAGCATTGCGTAGGAGTTCGTACTGAGAGGGGTGTGTGTGTTATCACTGCTGTATTGAGCTGCTGGAAGCAGGATTGCCATCCTCCTCTCGCTAGATGTGCAATGTGTCCCTCGCTGGAAAAAGCCACTTCAGAAAGATGTTTCCAGCCTTAGTGATTCTATGATTCTGTGTAGATTACTGTGTAAAACTCCGCTGCCTTCGCCTTGACAGCAGTCTGCTGCTCTGTCTCATCCGAGTTTCTTATGAATAAGAATTCTATGTATACTGGCAATGAGTGTGTTTTTCCTTTGCTCCTTCCCTGTAGGGCATCAGAGGGTAATCTATACAAAAATCATACAGATCTGTGCCAGGGTAGCTGCTTAAGCTGGCTGTGTGGCCTCCCTTGGCTGATAAAGTTGAGACCAGTGAGGGCTCGAGCAGCATCTCTGAATGCTTCAAACCATTTCTGAGAAACAAGATGAATTGTTCCATTCCTGGTCAGGCATTGGAACGGGTTGCCCAGGGAGGTGGTGGAGTCACCGTCCCTGGGGGTGTTTAAGGAAAGGTTAGATGTGGTACTTAGGGACATGGTTTAGTGGGTAATAGGTGGGGGGGGCACAGTTGGACTAGATGATCCCTGAGGTCTCTTCCAACCTTAATGATTCTATGATTCTATGCACAGCATTGCAGGTGGGGTGGGTCAGGTAGAGGTGGGCTTGTGTCTCGGGTTGTGTTGTGGTTTCTGTATTTCTGGGGAGGAGCTGCAGGAAGATTCTGAGTGGATTGGAATGGTGGTGAGAATGGTAAGCAAAAAATCTGGAGAAAAAGTGATGGTCAAATTTACTTCATTACCTTTTGTTTGTTTGTTGTATTTTTGAAACCATTAAGAATCTTAAACTGTACTGTACTCTGTTAAGGCACTGAAACAAAACCTTGTGAATAATAGATCTGAAAAACACACTTTGAAATTCTCACAGTACAAAAATGAAAGACATCAAGGCTTCTCGTGGCATTCTCTGAGAGTACCATGGCTCAACTCTAACCCTGTCTTTGGAGTGCTTTACATTAATATATTTTGTATGGGAGATAATCCAGGGATTCCTTTTATTACAGTTTTTGGAAGTAATCACTAGAATGTGTGAGGGATGTTAAAAAATAATGATGCAAAAAATATAAAAAATTCCAATTCTCTAAATGACACCCTCAGTTTAGGAATTAAAAACCAGATTTATTAGTTGCCTTCCCACTCCATTCAGAAATGGATGTTTGTGAGGGGTGGGACAGGTGGCTCAGAGGAGTGAACGATGGGTGAGAGTGGTCATAGCCAGCCCCAGCGAGTTCATTCCGCGCTGCCGTTACGCAGGTGATCGTTTCAAAGGGAACCAGTGGAGACTAAAAACCAGTAATGAAACAGAGGGAATATAAGCTAAAATACTCCATTTGTCTCAAAATAGCAGCCCTGTATTTTTATAGTATGGAATAGAGGGTGTGTGTGAAGGCATTTTTAAAGTCAGGGGGAAATATTAGCCAAGACCTGGTGAGACTCAGCCATTTCTGTAATTGCGTTGTTATTTTTGTAGCACTCTTTCCAAGAATAGATTTGTTGCTTTAAATTTCAAACTAATAACTTGAGTAGTTTTAATAAAGAAAGGACTGCTTGCTAATTTGTAATCACATCCTGTTTTAAATATTAGATAGTTTAACACAATGCTTTAATGTCTACTAGAGTTTGAGTAAAATTCTTGATGCCATGTACTAATAAGGATGCTTCCTGTACATGTGAAATTGCACTCCTGCAAAATTACTGTCCAATTTTCTTGGTAGCAAATGGTATAATTAAGATCAAAAAAACATTTTTAGTTATAGCCTCCTTGTTTTTACATGCTCATTGCTTTCCAAGTTAAGTCCCTTTGTAAACCTTTTGCTGTAGCCTGAAATTGCTTTTAAATTAAAAAAAAAAAAATCACATTCCCCTCCCCCAAGCTTTCTTGAAAGTTAGCAAGAGCTTTAATATGTCATTCCATATCCTCCCCCTCCAATTTCATTATGTAAAAATATAGGGTTTTTTTGTTTATACATGTGTTTTAAGGGGACATAGTAAAATTATTTACTTTTTTAAAATTACAAGTTTAAAATCTTGACTGAGGAGTTTTGGGGGCTTTAGCTGTTCCTTTAATTAATCATTAAGTTTTTGAGAGATTTAAAATGTCCCTGCAAAAGTAAAAGGATTAAGATAAGGACCACATAGCAATAAAAAGCATGTAATCAGTCAGAAGGAAACTTCCAAGTTGCTTAAGTTCGGAAGCGCACACTGAGCTCTTTATGTGTGTTCAGCAGAGAGAAGACCCTGCTTTAAGACACAATAGTTTGATATTTGCGTGCAAAGCTGAAGGGTCCTACTTCTAATGTTATAAGAGGACATAAATTTTCATTTTTGTATTTGCTTTTAAATTAAGCAGCATTAGCAAGGCTGTATTGTATGCCTTCTCGGTGCTCTTACCTGCTGTGTTATATTGGTGACTTATAGTTGTACAGTTACTATTCAAATAAGAAAAAGGATTTTCATCTTGCTTCTTTTCAATTTCTTTTCCATGATGGTCCAAAAATTACAAAGAGCACCGAAACAAATACTTGGGTTGCCTCCAACTTAACTTAAAGTCATCTGCTGAAGGTCGATGTTTGAGGAAAGGTGCACCTGTACCCAGTGCTTTGCCCGCTCCAGAAGAGATGGAGCGAAGCGTCCAAGCATTCATTCACACTAGAGAAAGCTTTTTGGAGCCCTTTGACCCTTGAGGCAAAAGTTTCTGGTGGGTGCTTCAGTGGGTACGCCACTGAGATTGGCCTGAGATGGAATCATGGCTCAGCGGCACAGCCAGTGGATTCCCATCTCTGAAGCTAGGTCCCTCACCCCAGCCAAAAATGTCATTCCCAAAAGGTTGAAATTGGTAGCTCTTGTAAATAAATTCTGTAGAAGTGGAGAAAACTTCGACTCGCAAAATAATTTTCTGAAGTTCTGTAGAATATTCCTCTACTGTGACTTATATATGCAACCAAACTATCTTCATTTGCTTCAAAATGAATTTAATCCTCCTACCTGGCAATAGGAAGTGGTAGTAGGAAAACACGTGCATCCTCGACAAACACAGTGCTTGGGGGTTGGGTGAAGGTTAATGGTTCCTGCTGAAGGTCATGAGATAGGATGGTCTTGAATACCAGCATTGTTACTTAAAAATAAAGCAAGTCCTTTTGCAAAATGGAGTAGATGGTTTCTTTCCTTTTACACTGGTGTCCTGTGTCTCCTAGGACACCGTTCCTGAACATATTAAAAAGCCTGCTTTGTTTCTGGGTCCTGCTCCAAGCTTCTGCTTTAGCCATAGGATAGTTTTATCTGTTTTAAGGCTAAATACCTTTGTGGATGGAATATACTTGCTATGCATACAGCAGCCTATCACTTCCTCTTGCACTAAATGTGGTGGGTAGACCATCACTGCACGTTGCGTTCACGTTTCTACTTTTTCCACATCTTCCACTTCTCATGTGTTCTTAGAGTGTTTTAGCTGTAGGGAACCTCTGTCAGAAACCCAAATGTTTATATTCGTACAAATTGGCAGTTGCATCAGCTCCTTAAAGTGATGTTCTTCAGGATCTCTTTGTAAGCAGAGGTGCTGTGACTGGAAAACCTTCTTTAGTAATTGAGTTAAGTACAATTAAAGTATCTGGAATCTGTTTGAATTACTGAAGCAGCATTGAAGATTGTGGTTCTTTTTATGAAAATACAGTTGCTTGGGTTTAGCATTACCAATATATGATAAGTCATGTCTGGAAATTTGAGCGGAGTTCTATGCGAACTACAGTAAGTGAAGTCTTTGTAATATTAAAATGGGGGAAATCATGCTTAAGATTATTAATTTGTTATTAAATTAGATGTATTAATCATGAGAAGTACAGTTTCTTCACAGGTTTTACTCATGGACTTTCCTGGTTCTAAATAGGCTTTTAAAAGTTTGATTAGAAAAAAATAATTTCATCTATTCGCTTGCAAAACACTTAACCACTGTAGTCTAGCAACCAGCACAGAAGGAACTGTTGCATGATGAAAGTAATATTTTGTGTTTCGGTTACAAAAATGGAACTCAATATCTCTGCTGCTCCACGCTGTTGAATAGGGAGAGGACTTCTAATTCAATAAACCTCGTTCGGTTCAATCTTCTGTAGAAAAATGTTGGACCTTGAAGCCAGTTCGCACAAAAGCATCCTCCTTTCCATTGCCGGTGAGCTGTTTTTCCTCTGTGAGAAAAAGAGAGAAGAAAAAGGCAGAGGGATTCCTGGTCTATAAAATTTGTCACAGAGCCACTAGTTTTAGTATTAACTTTTATTAGGTCAAAACCCTGTTCTTCATCATTTTAAAAGCGGCACAGAATGTTGTAGTTCACAGGTCTGAGTCTATTTTAATTCAAACTTTAGTAGTTTTATGCAGTCTTTACTTTTCAGTGACTTTTTCCTCTTCTGTGGCTCTCCTCTGTATAGAGTTTCCTTCATTTCTATGCTATTTGCCTGCAGTGTTTTCAGTGTCACCTGTCACCTTCTTGTCACCTGCTTTACCATTTATCCTCTCTTTTGTATCTTCCCAAGCCTGTTTTTTTCTCATTATAAGGTGTCAGCTCCCTCTTCTCTGTTTCCATAGGACATTTCTCCCTCACAGATATCCTTCTCTCCCTCTTCTTTTGCCTTCTCTCAGAAATTAATTTCTCTTTTTTTTCTTTAAATTTATCTTTTCTCATGCCTCTTCCACTTCTCTCGCTCATTGATAAATAGAATAGAATAGAATAAAATAGAATAGAATAGAATAGAATCATTAAGGTTGAAAGAGACCTCAAGGATCATCCAGTCCAACCATCCCCCCACCACCTATTACCCACTAAACCATGTCCCTAAGTACCACATCCAACCTTTCCTTAAACCCCCCCAGGGACGGTGACTCCACCACCTCCTTGGGCAACCCGTTCCGATGCCCGACCACCCTTTCAGAGAAGAATTTTCTCCTCATCTCCAACCTGAACCTCCCCTGGCGCAACTTGCAGCTGTTCCCCCTAGTCCTGTCACTAGTTATCTGCGAGAAGAGGCCAACCCCCAGCTCACCACAACTCCCTTTCAGGTAGTTGTAGAGGGCAATAAGGTCTCCCCTGAGCCTCCTCTTCTCCAGACTAAACAACCCCAGTTCCCTCAGCCGCTCCTCATAAGACCTGTGCTCCAGACCCTTCACCAGTTTCGTTGCCCTTCTCTGGACACGCTCCAGGGCTTCGATATCTTTCTTGTGGTGAGGGGCCCAAAACTGGACACAGTACTCGAGGTGCGGCCTCACCAGGGCTGAGTACAGGGGGACAATCACCTCCCTGTTCCTGCTGGCTACACTATTCCTGATACAGGCCAGGATGCCGTTGGCCTTCTTGGCCACCTGGGCACACTGCCGGCTCATGTCCAGGCGAGCATCAATCAACACCCCCAGGTCCTTTTCCTCTACACAGCTTTCCAGCCACCCCGCTCCCAGCCTGTAGCGCTGCCTGGGGTTGTTGTGGCCAAAGTGCAGGACCCGGCACTTTGCCACATTAAACCTCATCCCGTTGGCCTCTGCCCAGCGATCCAACCTGTCCAGGTCCCTCTGCAGAGCCATCCTACCCTCCGGCAGATCGACACTTCCCCCCAACTTGGTGTCATCTGCAAACTTACTGAGGGTGCACTCAATTCCCCCATCCAAATCATCAACAAAGATGTTGAAGAGGATGGGCCCCAACACTGACCCCTGGGGAACACCACTCACAACCGGTCGCCAGCTGGATTTCACTCCATTCACCACCACTCTCTGGGCCTGGCCATCCAGCCAGTTATGAACCCAGCGAAGAGTGTACCTGTCCAGGCCATGGGCCGCCAGCTTCTCCAGGAGAATGCTGTGGGAGACTGTGTCAAAGGCTTTGCTGAAGTCTAGGTAGACTACATCAACAGCCTTTCCCTCATCCACCAGGCGGGTCACCTGGTCGTAGAAAGAGATGAGGTTGGTCAGGCAGGACTTGCCTTTCACAAACCCATGCTGGCTGGGCTTGATCCCCCGGTTGTCACGGACATGGCACATGACTGCCCCCAAGATGACTTGCTCCATCACCTTCCCTGGCACCGAGGTCAGGCTGACAGGCAAAAAGTCTGGTAACTTACACTGAAGATAGTGTTTGGGATCAGGATAACTTGGTGGTTGGATGCTAAGGCAGCCCATCTAGCCTGCAGCTGTCAGTGAGGTAAAGGTTGGGTTCATGCTACAGAATTTTCTGTAGATTTTTTCCCATATACCCAAAAGGCTAAAATTACTAGTCAGCTGGCATCTTCATTAAAGTTCAGCTGTTGGCTTCTAGGAGTGAGGAGCTTTCTTCTTGATTCTACTTCTTATCTCAAAATACCCTGACTTCTTTGGAGAGCTTTCTCTTTTTTAAGAAGTGTAACAAATCCTGGAAAATACCATCCATTTTTAAGATCTTATCCACTGTCTCTTTTTTTTTTTTTTTTGTCTTATTCCTCTTAAATATTGCACGTTTGCTTTCATGAATTACTGTCATCAGTTATGAAACTGTTCGGTTCTGAAATGCACATATTTTGCACAGGAAGAGGCAGAATTGGTGTTCTCCAGCTGTTCAGGTAACAACCTCACATAAGCTGCTCCCTGCCGTGGTAGCTGTGCTGTACTCTTCACCGCAACTGTGTTTACTCGTGTTTTGGGCAGATGAAGGACTTCAGTTTCACGTTTTTTAGAATTTAGTATTTCCACTGCATTGATTTGTGCAAATCATCACAGGGTTCACTGGGACAAGTGCTGGCAAAAACCTTGCTTGCCGAAGGACCTTGTGTGGTGGAGGCAGCAAATGATCTTCCTTTGCAGTTTGTAACCTAAGCAGGTACCTTACCCAGGATTAACCAAGAGCCACAGGAGTTGTAAGGTAGAGCTGACAGAAAATGAATTAAAAATAGGAAAGTTCAGCATCTTTTCTTAAGGTGTATAGTTTTCCAAAAGGATCTTGGTTTCATGCACTGAAAGAAGTTGAACCCCGGTTCGGCTTTACTCCACGGTAGCCAACAGCTGTCAGAGAGTAAAGATGTCTGCCCGGGCTGAGGGTGGAAATGAGCAAGGTGGAAATGTGTTCAGCCAGACTTCCCTGTGGTATTTTCTTCAGCGTGTAACTGGAGAGTGTTTCAAATTTGCTTTTGCTAAAGGCGGTCAAGCTTTGAGGCATCTTCAGCTCTTTATGCTTCAACTAGGAAAAAGAAATGGGTATGGCTTGAACTTACAGAAGAAGAATAATTCTCAGTTTTATTGCTGAACTTTGGTCAGTAGCTCTCCAGGTGCATTACAGAAGATGCTAGTATTTAAAAAATCTTCACTAATTTGGCATGGCCATCTTAAGACAAGGTCTGTTTTTAAAACACATTGAACACTCGCATCTTCTGACTTAAAAGGAAAAAGAAAGGAAAGAAAAGGTAAAACAATACTACGCAACCCCTTAGGCAGAATGTTTCATTACAATAGTTGTGGGGTTTCTTTTTAATTATATGTAATAAAAAACTTGCAGATGATACCCACTCTTTGGAGGAGGGGATAAGACAAGAAAAGTTCCCTTGCCCGAGGCCCAGAGTTGGAAATATAAACCCTAGTTAAATGGCATTATACTTTTTGATAATAGCAATGTCACCAGTGATCTAATGATGACTTGTCCTCCCCTTTAATGACACGTTGTCCTGCCGATAATTGCGTGCATGATAGCAGATGATACAGTAAAATATTTTGATGAGAGACACAAACAGTTTCCTATATAATAAACTGCTTTTCTTGAGATCTGGTGGTGTCTGCTCTTCCATGGACTGTATCACCAGAGGCTGGCTCTGGTGTTGCAGAGGATGTCTCAGCCGTTTCAGTGCAGATGCAACACAACAGTGTTGGACTTAACGTTGCAGCACGCTGTTTTCCATGGGACTCCTACTTCCATATGCAAACAGGAGAACAGCCTTAGGAGATGCAAGACCGTCGCTTAACAAAACTTACCTTCTTCCCTCTCTCCCCTTTTCTTCACAGAAAATATCAGAGAGGAACCCGAGTGCGCCTGAGACTGCTGGATCTGGAACTCACAGCTAGGTTCTTGGGCGCAACAACTGATACAACTTTGCTGGAAGCTGACGCCGTGCTTTTAGGGCTCGTGGAAAGCAAGCAAACAAAGCTAAATGAGTAAATTTCGTGTAAATAAATACAGTTTGTGCTCTAGAGCAAATTATATAGATGAAATGTTTCCTCAGGAAATGAATGAAAAGTTTCTCTCTGCTTGGTTATGTAAATAATGAGATCAATAAAAGACAATAAGCACATAGTACCTGATTCTTGCTCCATTTTTATTCACTCATCTTTCTAACTCTTTGCCTTTAGATTTAAATGTGTGTAGTGGTTTAACCTTGGCTAAACACCAGGTGCCCACCAAGCCGCTCTATCACTCCCCTCCTCAGCAGGGCAGAGAGGGGAGAGGGAAAAAATAAGATTGAAAAGACAACTCCAAAATTGTGGGTTTGGATAAAGGCAGTTTTAATATAGCGAAAAGCAAGGCCGCGCGTGGAAGCAAAGCAAAGGAAAACCAAAAGATTATTCTCTACTTCCCATCAGCAGGCGATGCCCGGCCACTTCCTGGGAAGCAGGGCTTCAAAAAGTGTAGTGGTTACCCCAGAAGACAAAATGTTGGAAAAACCGAATGCCTTCTGTTCCTCCCCCTCTCCCTCAGCTTCCCATTGCTGAACAGACGTCATATGGTATGGAATATCCCTTTGGCCAGTCTGGGTCAGCTGCCCTGGCTGTGTCCCCTCCCAGGATCTTGCCCACCCCCAGCCTACTGCTGAGGGGGTGGAAGCAGGGTTGGAGACACAGCCTTGATGTGTGCCGGCACTGCTCGGCAGCAGCCAAAACACTGGTGTGTTACCAACACCTTGCTGCTACCAATGCACAGCACTGTGGGGGCTGCTACGGGGAAATTAACTCCAGCTCAGCCAGACCCAGTACAATGTGAAAGCTTAACTGAGCTTCTGCAGGTAGTACTAGTTGAATATTTACATATTCTTGTACAAAGAATTCTAAAGTTTGTCTTCCAAACCAAAGGGATGGTGATCTAAGACATTATACTTCCATGGAAGAAGTCCAAAGCTTGCTGTCATCGTGTTTCATACAGAACAACATCCTGATTTCCAAGTTGCAGTGCAGAACGTTCACTGCAGATAATGGTTTTGATGTCTTTTATTTCCACCTGCATGAATAACTAGAGATTATTCTTTGCTTCAGTTGGAGCACTCATTTCCAATTCATGTCAGTAAGTTTTCTCTGGTTGTTAATATAAATGAAAAGAAACTATTTCAATGTAGTAGGCCAAGTGTTGGTCTCGGGTTACTGTAAGTATATTTAAGATAAATGTAATGGGTATTTGAATGCAAAACCAAAGAATCATGTGGTGGTGTTACCGACATCTTTTTGCAGCATTTGCTATCACAGAGCATTTCTTTTGGTTTCTGGTATATCCAAGTCTGAATTCTGCACCATCATTAACGATCGGCGTAGTGCCTAGCAGGTGTGCGAAGGGTGAGTGAAATTTATACCACTGAATTACAAAAGAGAACTTGCTTAATCTTTTTTTCTTTTCCCAAATGCTGGAATAAAATGAGCTTTGTTAAGGTGGTATGCGTTGTTTGTCTGCAGTGACTGTCCAGTGACAGCGTGTTTCTCGCTACGTGTACTCACTTAGCAAAACGCACCCTGGCTTAAGCGTATCTCACTCAGGTCCACAGACACCTCATCTTTCTGCTGGAGCAGGCCACGTGAGCAGCGGTGGAGCCACTACAGGATGGCGTAGCTCCTTCTGCCTCTGCGGACTGAGTGTACTGGTATTTTGCCACCCACGCTCTGCAAGTCTTCGCAATGTCCAGCAAAATTGGTTTCAAACAGCATACAAGGGCTTTAATCTGTTTAGAGGTCTTTTCCAAAAACATTGCAATTTCTCTAGTAAAGGTGGTCTTTTATTCTTCTGAAAGCATATTGAAAGGAAAGCTGAAGTGCCTTTTTACGTGGAAGCACAGCCTGTAACACAGTGGTTTAATTCTTCCTTACTCCTCTGCCAAAAATAAGAAACTTGACAAAAGAAACAAAACTTTCCTATCTTTGCCCTTTGGTAATACTGAGAAGAGAGGTGTAGTACAGGCATCAGCTGCTGCAAGTATTCTCCAAAATACGATGAGAATATTTTTAATAGAAGGTATTTATTTGCCCAAAATACTAGGTGGAATCACATGGAAAATGCATAATCATTTTGAAGGGAATGGGCATGTTTTAGCAGATCTCTTTATAGTTTTGCACACTGGCATTTTTTTTCCGAGGATCCAGGCAAGAGAGAGGAAACAAGCATTGTGAGCTGATTTTGCTGCTTTAATTTGCTCATTCATCTCATTGATCTTAATTAGGGGAGTTTGAACATGAATTTCATTGGGTGTTACCCTCCAGGTAAAGAGTTACCCTAGCACTGGAGCAGGAAAAGAAGGCCTTTTTAAGAAGCCAGGAGGAATTTAAAATATCAAAGAGAAGTCCTGTCTGCTGAACGTAACTCACCCTACATGCTTGATCAACCTTAACAGTGATTTGGGAGTGTGGTGGGTTGACCTTGGCTGAAGTCCAGGTGCCCACCAAAGCCGCTCTATCACTGCCCTCCTTAATTGGACAGGGGAGAAAAGTTTTAACGAACGGCTTGTGGGCTGAGATAAGGACAGGGAGAGATGGCTCACCAATTACCATCCCGGGCAAAACAGACTCAACTTAGAAAAAAATTATTCTAATTTATTATCAAGTGAAACAGAGCAGAGCAGTGAGAAATAAACCCAAATCTTGAAACACCTCCCCCCATCCCTCCCTTCTGCCCAGGCCCAGCTTCACTCCCAATTTCTCTACCTCTTCCCCTCTGAAAACTCTCAGGTAGCAGCACTGACCCCACTTCATTAGCAGAGGCTCAGCTCTGCATCCTCCTCTGTCCGCTGCTGCTTTGCCTGCTGCCCACACCTCTTAATCGACCGATTCACTTCTAGTAGTTGTAATCTGTGCTGGGTATGGTGCAAAATTTACGCTCGGAGATGTAAGGCTCGGAGGAGAGCACGGAATGCATCCTCAGCAGGTGGAGGAGGAGGGCTGGCCGCCCTCTTGGCCTCGCCATGCCAGCGCGGTCCCGGGCCCTGCGCACACGCTGGCAGTAGTGTGCCAGTAGCTGTGGGCAGGGGCAGAGCTTCACCGCTACACAAGCAAGAAATGTTTCCACGCGTTCTGCTAAAAAGTAGCTTTATCGTGAGGTAGATTTGGGAGAAAAACGAAAATACTTAAATGTTGTTTTGATGACTGAGGTGCTACAAGAGGACCTGGTAAATCCCCTCGGGCTTGTCTGCCCTGTCATATCCAGGCCTCTAGGTGATGAGGTGGGGAAGAAGGAAAAAGCTGGAGAAAGCTGGCCTGCCGACTGAGAGCAAATCGTGCCAGAGCTTTGGCACTGAACTAGTTTCTAAAGAAAAGAGTACTTCACATTTTACTTTTCTTCAGGGCATTCTGGAAAGTTTGGTTTCCTCCTCATTTCTTAATACTCTCACACTTATAAACCAGTCAAATTATTGTTCAAGCTTTTTTTTTTTGTTTTTCCTGACAGCATTATACCCCTATGCTGGGAAAGCTTTTCAAGTCGTCTGTTTTGGCAAGGGAGCATTTCTGCTAGGTACCAGCGTGCACTCTACACATTTTTTTAGTAAATTACGCATTCTGGGGAAGCCTTTCTTGCATATGAAGAGTCCAGACTCCCCAGATGAGGCTGTAACGTTGTCATCTGGCCGTAACCCACAGTAAATATTACCCCTGGTATGACTGCATTAGACTAACATCACTAAGTTCTTCAATACTCTTATGTGTTCTTGTTTCCTTCCGAGTTGTGTCCTTTCCGATGGGAGTTCGGCAGGCGGACGCAGCCGCTCGGCACGGCAGCCGTAGGAAGGGCCACCAGCGGTTCGTTAACGTCGCAGCCCGACTGCAGCAGGCTGGGTGTTGCTGCAGCCAGGAGGTGCGCTGCCCAAAAGGGTTAATCGACCCAAGGCACCCTTCGGGGTAGATGCTGTTGTCACTCTGCAGTTTTGGGTTGACTTCTGAAAGTGGCAACGTATTGAAATTATTTTTAAAATGTTGACGTTTCAAGTAGTGGAAAAGGTCTTTTTTTTTTTTTCTGCTGTCTTTAATGAGAAATCAAAGGACTATTGAAATAATCAGCTCGGTGAGATAGCAGGTCCCCTTTGACTGCCTTTCCTTCACATAACAGATGCTTGGCTGCTTCAGTCTTTGTTTGCCTTCTCAGCCTCAAGCCTGGGTTGTGTTTAAGAGGTGGCACATACTCAGTGTTACTTCAGTCTCAGTCCAGTAGCATGAGGAAGCGACTTAAGGGCCTAATATGTCTCTTCCGAGGGAGAGGAGTTGTCATCTTCTCATCAAAATGACTAAATTGACTACAAATAAAACAGAAAAGTAACTGAAATTGAAGGCCAAGATCTAATGTGCCAACTACGAAAAGATACAGAGACATCAGAGAAGAGAGTTGAGGAGATGTCCTGACCTGTCGCACAGATGAGTGTATGGGCATCATGTTGAACGTCTCTGAATGGTGACTGGAGAGGTGCCTGAGGACTGGAGGAAAGCAAATGTCGCTCCTATCCTCAAAAAGAGCCTGAAGGAGGCTCAGTGTCGGGACCAGAGGCAATGGACACATTGAAACACAGGAGGGGGGGTTCCCTCTGCACATCAGGAAACACATTTTCACTGTGACGGTGACTGAGCACTGGCACAGGTTGTCCGGAGGGGCTGTGGAGACTCCATCTTTGGAGATATTGGAAATCTGCCTGGACATGGTCCTGGGCAGCCTGCTCTAGGTGATCCTGCTTGAGCAGATGACCTCAGAGGTCTCTTCCCACCTCAACTATCCTCTGATTCTGTGATCCCTTGCCATCTTATTTCTTATGCCACTGTGTTTGAACATTTCTTCTTTTTGTTTCCCTAAGTGTTTTAGAGCTTCTATATGCCTTGACATGGAGCTGAACCCTCCTGAGCTAAGAAGGTATTGGCTTCACTTTGGTATCCAGTTGCTAAAGCACTGCAGGGAATTGGGGTTTTCTAGAAGTGAGAAAGGTGGAAATTATTACCTTGTCTGGCTCCTTGAGGCTGGCTTGCTGCTTGTTCAGCATGGCCTTCCCTGCAGTGGAAGGGACGCTGGCTACTGTGTGTGGCTACTACCATCTCCCCCTTTCACTGAAGGTGTCATTCAGTCTGCTTTATTCCTACTGCATGTATGGGCAAACCAAGAACAAGTTCAGTCAAACTTAATTTTCTTTAGGTTCAGGGTCCTGTACACTGTGATACGGATGCACATCGGCTCAGGGTTTGGCATCAGCCACACCAAGTTAAAGGACAGTTTTGTCAACGTGGCTGCAGAAGCTTTTGCAGCTGAAGCAGCTGTTCTTCAAAGATGGTTCTTCAGAGTGGGCAGTGTCCATGGACTCCTATGTTTAAATGATTGATGAAAACCTGGACATGAGCTGGCAGTGTGTGCTAGCAGCCCAGAAAGCCAACTGTGTCCTGGGCTGCATCAAAAACAGTGTGACCACTGTTGAGGAAGGGGTTCTCCCCCTCTACTCTGCTTTTGTGAGACCCCACCTGGAGTACTGCATCCAGCTCTGGGGTCCCCAGTACAGGAAAGACATGGAGCTGCTGGAGCAAGTCCAGAGGAGGGCCACAAAGTTCATCAGAGGGCTGGAGCACCTCTCCTATGAGGACATGCTGAGAGAGTTGAACTTGTTCAGCCTGGAGAAGAGAAGGCTCCAGGGGAAACCTGATTGTGGCCTTCCAGTGCCT
>VWZZ01002861.1:93127-112329 GCA_013399095.1 Psophia crepitans
ATTTCTAGCCTATTTTCCCCACCTTTAGCTGGGCTATCCCATACAATCACTCAGACACCCTCTCTGCATCGCTCAGGTACCTTCTCTGCTCCGTAAACCCTTCAAGGTCTTCTGCAAAGCAGATTTGGTCCTCAGTCGTCTTTGTTGATCAATCAACTCTTTGTGAACGCACTAGCTTTCAGTTTTGGGGGAGAATAATAGGATTAAGGTCCTGAAACACACAGGTTATGTTGTATTGGGGTATTTGTAGCTGCTGCTCAGCTATCACAGCCGTCATGAGTGCGTGGGAGAGTGGATTGCTAGCAGACATGGTTTGTTTGGAGCAAGGGGGAGAGGCAGAAAAGAGGAGAGAAAGCTTTCCTCCCTGCACAAGCCTGGGGGAGCAGGCTAGAAGGAAAGGAGAGAGGGAGACGAGAGTGTACGATGGTGGGTGCAGGAGCAGGGAACGAGGGAGGAGGAGGAGGAAGCAGAAGCACCAGCCAGTGGGGCAAGAGAACGCACAGCCCTGGAGCAAGCCTGGGCCTGGGGAAGTTCCTCATCAGAGCTGGGCGCGAAGGAGCAGGGCTGCTCGTTTTGGCCTGCAACGACAAATGATAGTTTTTCAAGTCTTCACCTTCTAATTGATGGCTGCGTGAGAGTGCCAGCCCACATGAGCAACTGTCGTTTGAATGGCTGGGGGATGCGGAGAGCTGGGGAAAAAGCCCCTCTGGAAATGGTGTAATGAGCCTGTTTGGCATCTCTAAGTATGCGAGCGATTTCAGGTATGTTTGCTAAACTTCTCCTTTACTTGCCAGTACATGACATGCTATGCCTGTGCGCCCGTGCATGCTGTGTATAAGCGCACATGTATCCTGGTGCAATGGTACACAAGTTTCCTTTAAATCTATCATCCCAGGCCGGCATGTATAGCAGATGAAAATGAGATGTGCTGGTGGTTTGCTGCTCTTGTTGATACAAACGGTATTCAGGCTTCACCAGCTCTTGGACACTTGAGAAGTGGGAATTATTTTTTTTTTCCTTTTCTTTATGTGCTCTCTAGCACAAATCACAAATAGCACAAGCCCTCTATTACCCATCTCCCCTCCCTGTCAATCTATGTGCTTAGAATATGCAGCTGGATCCACGCAAAAATTTTGGAAAATCCCTGCTGGGGGAACACACATCATCTGATCCCTTCCTTAATTAGAACATAGGCTTGATTTGTCTATCTCGAAATGGGAAAGGCATTTGTATGTTAAGCAAATACTTAGCAAAGGCTTATTTCAACCCCACACAATTGCATACAGCTCTCCTGCCCACTGAGTTTTCCCAGGAATATGAGCATTAAGGGTGAGGTGCAACCATTGTGCGTCCTTCTGGTGCTGAGAAAAAGACGGTTGAGGGCAAGTGAGATCGAGATCTATAACATTGGTTTGTGGTAGGGATTGATTGTTCTTCCAGTGCAAGGAATAGGGGCATCCGATGAAGCCAGCAAGAGGCAAGGTTGGATCAAACAGAAGTGAAAAAAGCTTCTCCAGATGATGTGTAGCTACCCCCTTGCTGCAGGATGCTGGGGGGGCTGAAAGCGTGCACAGATTGAAGGGGAGACTCCCCAAATCGAGGGAGGGGGAAGCTGTCAAGGGCTGCTAAATGCACATAAGCCGCTGATGACTGAGGCAAATCTGCCAACGGTTGGAAGCTGGACAATGCTGGTCTGACCCAGTACAGCTGTTCTCATCTCAGTCATCCACCCCGAACGGGGGATCTGCTCTCAGATGAGGTGTCTGGGCCACATCCTATGCGCTGCGTCAACCAGCTGCAGTTGACTAAAACTGAACTTCATCCATGACATTTATCTAACCCCACCATTCCTCCGGATGGGTTTCAGGAGCTCTGTGACCTCCAAGGCATTTGTCAATGCCTACCTGTGTTTAACCGAGCAGCAGTGACTGGCCTGAAAAATCACTTTGCTTGAGCTGGCCTGTGAAGGAGAATGGGCATCTTTCTAAAAAAAAAAAATCAACAGAAAAAAAAAGAGGTCACAGCATATTGAATGTGATGTCCTCTTTACCTAGACATCCCACCTCTCTGAGGCCTGGCTCACACACCTCTTCTGATCAATCTTCCCTCAGTCAGAGCTGCTCTGAGGTCTGCGGGTATTTCCATGGCTGAGGTGATTACTTTGCCCTCATGCAGAGGAGGAGTTTGCCCCCAAAGCCCTGCTGCTGCTGATGCCTGTGGATGCATGGACGGATGAATGCATGGCTCCTCCTCCTCTGGCTCAGAGGAGCTGTTTCCCATCACACATAAACACTGGCCATGGAGCTCCAAACTGGCTGCCACCTTGTACTACTTTAGGCCTCCTCAGAAAGCACCTTCAAAATGGCACTAAAATAGGTATAAAACCTACTTGGGGAAAAAACCCAAAACACCATCAACAAAACCAAACAACTTTCTGAATTCAGTTATCAAATGTCATGATTTTCCATTGTTTTGTTCTGGCACAGCTTATTTCTGGATGATGGATATGCTGTAGATATCTAGAAATCTCACCTGAAACGCTAGAAAAGTGTCATTCTCCTGAGCCTATTCCAGCTTCATCTTCTATGTCTGTGTTGTGGTGGGACCTGTTGTCCTAGCGAAGGCATGGAAAGGTCCTCAGCAGCTCTGCAGGTGCACAGGCTGCTAAACACAAGTGCTTTTACAAGAACAATTTCACTAAACAAGTTTAATTTGGATACTTTTCTCTCTTCACTTAGGTGACCTTGTGGTACAACCCTCTGAAATTTATCTCTGCGCTGGTGGGATCTCCCGTGTGCCTGCCAGCTCCGCAGCGTGCCATTTTCTGCACCTCTGTGCTTCACTCCCCCTTTATGCTTGGCTTTTATAAGGAACTACGCAGCACAACAGCCTGGGAGACGGGCAGGAAGAGGTGACACTTTGATTGACCATTTTACATAATCTTTAACAATAGAAGGGTTTCAGTGACTTGGTACAGCCTGTACTCAACATAAAACCCACTCTGTTATCTAGAAGTGCTTAGATGGTAAGATAAGCTGTTAAAGCTAGTAGAGGAACATTACTGAATAAGAATACAATGATGATATTTTTTTTCCCACTTCCACTCTTTTTTCCTTATTTAAAATGTTCCCTTGAGCATTACCTGATAGACTTGAGTCTTGCATCAGGTCATTGTTTTGGTTGGACAGGCTGAGAGCTTTTCCTCATTTTAGCTGGTGAAATGGTTGTATTTTTTTTCCTTCTTTTTTAAGTAACCCAAGATATAAACTGACCAAGACACACACAAGTTCCAATCTGATAGAAAGGGGCTTTTACATCCTAAGAAGTAAACCCTTGTTCCAGATTACAGGGATACGTATTATCTAGTGATATTAATACTTAAGTAAGAGAAAACTTTATGTAATGTAATTTTACCCCTTTTTTTTCCTTTGCTGAACTAGCAGCTGTTGTATGCCATACCAGGATGCATGCTGATCAGTGTCTAAATAATGTTTACATTATATAAATTGAAGACAAGACTGATAGTAGGACTGTCTATCACCAGAGCCATCTTTTGAGGCTTATCATGGAGGAATTAGAAAGAAACCCACCTGCAGCCACCCCAGAGGTGCCTCTGTTTTCCAGCTGAGAGGTTGGGAAAGCAGGGAGAAGGGCTCATAGTTTCCTTGTCTTCAAAGGGGAGGGGAACTGAGTCAGGCTCTGGCATCTGTCCTTTGCGCGTGCACCTCTGTCCTCAAGTCTGCTGGTTGTCCCGTGATCCTCAGATGTTCTCCAAGACAGTGCTCCTACCCTGGCATCAACGGAGGGATCGATGCACTCATGAAAATTCCCAAAGAGCCTGTCCATGGAGTCAGAGATACTTGTCCACATGCAGGACATCTTAGTGGGTCTGCCACACCACGTGCATCCCCTCCATGTCAGCTCTATCCTGCCCTGCCAGGAGGGAGAGCGATGTGGAGGCTTCAGGACACCGGGTGGACTTCTGCAGACAGGGTTGGCCTGGGTGAGAGTTTCATTTTTGCAGGGGAGAAGGAGGTCCCTGCGATGTGAGATGATGTGTGGAGAGATATCTAGGCTGAGGAAGGACTGGTGAGAAGGGGCTGCCCCTTGGGAATAGGAGGTTTGAAGGAATCCTGCCCAAACCTCAGTGCTACAGAGGTGTGGTGGGGAAGCACCTGGGCTCTCCTGAGTTGTGAAGCAACAAGTGCAGCTATAGGAGAGGCAACAGTTCTGCAAAAATGGTGTTGCAGAGGGTAACGATTCAGCATTGTCACGTTGCGCCAGGGAAGGCAAGTGTTCTGCCAGGACAAGTAGTAGCAGAATAGCTTGGTAGGACCTACAACGTCATCCTTCCACTCTGCTCACACTTGTGTGGCCTCCACTGGGACACCGGTTCCAGTTTTAGTTTCAGTACTGCAAGGAGGCAAGTCAGTTGTTGAGAATGCAGAAGGCAACAGTGCTCAGGGGGCTGGGATACATTTCTGAGGAAACGCTGAAAAATAAGCATTGTTTGGACCCATGAAAATAGGGAGGGCTTCAACGACATACGCTCCAGCTGAGGGGAGCAGTGTTCTTCATGCCCATGGAAGACAGGAAAAGAAGCAATAGATTAAACTGCAGTAGGGGAGCTTTGCATTAGACTTCATAAAATAATTCCTATCAGTACGGAAACTGAAGGAGTTGGATAAATGGCCTGAGGGAATTTGTGCAGCTTTTGTTACTGGAAATTTTTAAGGACAGTTCAGACAAACATCTACCCAGCCGCTCTCCTGCCCTGAGGAGGGGAGTAAATGAGATGACTTCTTGAACTCTCTCCTTTTCTAGGACCTATTCAGTGGAGGGTGTTAAACGTGTGCTCAAATCAGACTGGAGTCATTGGCTTTGCTTGGCTGGGATACAAGTGTTATAAAAAGTGTTAAAATTGATCCGTATTCAGGAAAGCATTAAAACATACGAATCATTTCAGACACGTTTATCACCCGGTGGGTTTTGTCTCGCGTAGGAAGGAAAGGGCTGGTAACAGAATGTCTCAATTAACACATTTCAGAACTCCAGTGTGGATGCAGTCATGTAGCTTTCAACATCTCGCTGGCCAAGTTGAAACCAACGCTGCCAAAACTTTCCAACACATCTTTAAAACCCAGCCGAGGACCAACCCAGAGGGGTTTAAGCATATATTTAAAACAAAGTATTTGCTTAGTTGATGTGCTGCCTGCAAGGGTGCCAGGCAGGGAGTTCCGTGTCCGGGGTAGGGGCTCACCCGGCGGGCAGACACACCGTGGAGGACGGGTGCAGGACGCACCGAGCCTTTGCCGGAGGCCCATCTCCGCGACTGGGACGTGCAGCCCTGGGCAGGGGAGCACAGACTGCCTGTGCCTCTGTCTGTGCCACATCAGCTCTGGCTGGGGCTGCTCTCCCGAAAAACCGCGGTGGCCTGGAGTTTCTGCTGAGAGGATCAGCGTGCCCGGGACCTGTCAGAGCAAGTGACGTGACTTTTGGTCTGAGCAGAGCACAGCCAGCCTGGCAGAGGGGCAGCCCTTACAGGGATGGAAGGTTTGTCTATCAGTTGTCTGTCTGGGGACCACCAGGATGTGCAGGACCTTGCCATCAGCTCTGCTGGGTGCTGAGAGCAGCTCCTCCCCGCTCTGCCACCCAGCCCCAGTAAGTCAGGGACCTCCACTTTGTCTGCTCACTTTGCTCCAAGTAAACTCTGCGGTGCTTTTCACTCACCTCCAAATTTTTAATGTGTCAAATTTATTAAAGACCTCACTGCAGGGGATAAGATTTAATATTGAAAGTAATGCACAGACAACGTTATCCAGGCAAAGCCCTAGTGAATGATCAAATGTCAATTAATAGTTTCTTTTGAAAGGTTTTTTTGTGTGAAAGTCTTTCTCTCAATCCTGCACAGTTGGATATTTTCTGCTTAAATTTTTGCAGTGTGAAGTTAATGGAAGAATACAAATTACATACTTTGGCATTTTAAAACACAGTATTTAGAAGACAGAGACTCTGTGAAATATTTGACCACCTTCATTCAAAAAGGAGATACATTTGATATACATGGAAAATGTTTTCCTCCACCTGTGGAATGAATATGAGCAATTGCTTCACACAACTCACACTGGTACTTTTCCTTTCCCTGTCAGAATATGATTTGTATCAAACAGTTGTTGTGTTTGTGCCCTATCTGATTTATCACTTTTCATACACGCTTTCCATGCTGGAGACTGTCTTCTCTCTTGCTTCATTTAAAACCATCAGCTTTTTTTCTTGCTGTAGCTTGTGTGCCAGAGTTTTATGTGTGCCGCTGGTGTCTTTGCTGACCTCCTAGGCTCCGCAGGATATATTAATTTCCTCTGAGCAGTTGCAAAACCTTACTGTTTTTTTTTTTTTTCACAGGATTTTAGCACGACTTGAAATGTGCCTATCCAATCCAAACAAACGTGATTCTGTTGAAATACCTGGTGGGTTTGCTTTTGTAAGCTGTTTAAGGAGGTGCTAGATGGTAACCCGTGCGGCACCAGGCAGATGCTCCCAATGGCAATGCTTGTAGCGCAGCCTGTTTCGAGTCTAGCAATTGCACTGCACTCTTGGAAAACATTTAGATAACAGCCTTCAGCAGCAAGAGACCCCATGTTATGGCAGATTTCCGCCAGCTTCGCCGCAGCGTGCGGGGGTTTCGGTGCTCGCAGTGCTTCGCCTTCTGCTGTCTGATCACAGGGTCAGCACCTGGCGGAGCGCATCCTTTTGTCTCCGCAAAGACACCAGGGAATTCCCCGCTCTGTTGTAGCGAGTGGGAAAGCCTGGGTTAAAATCAACAGGACCAATATTTTTCCCTGTGTTTCCTGTAATACACGCAGTCAGGGAAAGCATAGGTTATACTGTAAACACTGAAGTAGCCTGGTATAAAGAAAAGCTGGCAAGGCTCTGGGGATGAGTCAAAACTTAATTCATTTTTAATCCCAGGGCTGGCTGGCAGTTGCTATTCTGTTATCAACCTTTTTTTGCCCCTCAATATTTTGATTCCAAAAAAAGAGACTAAAAACAATAACTGCTTGGTTAGCAGCAGTTTCTTTATAAACAATATAAATAGATGAGTACTGCACTGCCCTACAACGAGAGTTTGAAAAGGGTATTTAGAAGGCTCCTTAAGTTAAATGAAGTATAAGATCTTTATTGGTTTGTGGGCTGTAAGCGCCTGTGGCAATCCAGAGACAAACCAAGACCAACAGAAAAAAAAAAGTACCCTTTGATAAATAACCTTTCCATATTAAATGCACATCAATCTGACATCAACAATTAGCTGTCAGGTGCTTGGCTTTGCTAGCAAAGGCCAATTTTCAGATTAGCGCTAATTGCAGGGCGGGCTGACACATCAACTCAGAGCCCCGGTAGCTAACGGCCGGGGTAGCAGCGGACTTCAATAGTGGGAGCAGGGGAGGGCTGAGGCTGCCTGTCTCCAGCTTGCTGGCAGTTTGACTGTAGACTAAAGTAATGGAGCTGGCAGGGTGGAATCAATTACTGGCCAATGAAGATTTTCCCACAGGTCGAGGCTTGGGAAAAAAAGGACGTTCCTGCTGCCGAGACAGCTGGCATGGACTGTCCACTGGGAAAGGAGCCTGGAGAATGAGAAAAAGAGGGACAGTTCTCGGTGATAAACTAGTGACAGACTATAAATTATGAAAAGGGGATTTGGCAGAGGATTTAGAGCTTGCTACCTCTGCTTTTCCCTCCCCCAAGATTTTAATGCCAGCCGTGTTCACTGAGTCATTCAATTATCTTAGTTAGAAAATAAGAAGTGTTAAGAGGAAAGGCTCAGAATATATTTTGCTGAGCAGGGCGTGCGCACATGTGAGCCGAGCTTTTAAAAACCTTTAAACCAGCACTTTCCCCTCCAAGCAAACCTTTGGACTGAGCCCCTTGATGCAGAGCTTACTAACGCTGCGGTGCCTGCTGCTCGCTCGTGAGACAGTTGGATTTCTGCAGTGCTGTTTCAAAGGTCACAGAACATTTTGGCCTTTTGATCAATCTGAAATGTCTTTCCCTGCTCCTTTTCTGTAGCAGTTCACTTCGGTCCCGAAGAGAACAGCAGCAATGCAGGAGCGCAGCACCTACCTCTGCGTTTCACTGCGCCGGGGCAGCAAGTCAGGGATGTACTTGCTCTGAAAAACACTGTCCTTCACTGGCAGAAAGGAATCACCAAAGCATTTGTGGCTGGGAACAACCAGCTCTTTCTGTACTGAAAAAAAAGATGTTTATGTTCTCAAAAATAAGACAGAACAGTTTAAGCCTGCACTGAAGTGAAATTTGTAGATAAAAGACTGACAGACGTGGCAAGCTAAAGATGCAGGTCCTATTCTTCCTGCTCCTTTTTGAATGTGCTTCCACTTTAGTGCAAGGATTCAATTGTTTCTTTCTGTCTCCCTTTTTCTACTCAGAGGTGTTTAGTTAGAAAAGTCAGGAGGTGATAAGTAAGCACCTGTCATTTTTTCCTGTGTCACATTTTCCTCAATATTGTGATCAGAAAACTAAGAATCTTTGGATTTTATTTTTGTAGCCTCGTTATAACTGAACAGTGTCTGTAGTGGGACCCTTGTGAGGCTGCTGAATTTGCCTGGGGTTTACGTTGGAGTAACTGAAACGATGACTACTGTGTCTACACCAGCAAACCTGGTATTTGATGTGGGTATGTATGTGCCTCCGTGTGTGCCTATACTGGCGAATCTCTTTCTCCCTCTGTGCAACCCAAAATAAAACATAATGAAGGCATCCAGTCACCTGACAACTACCAAACAAAAGTTTATACACGTTTATTTTGCAGTGCTTGGTGGCACGGGGCAGTTCACCCAAGAATGGAGTCATGGCCCTACAGTGACTGCCCCAGCCGTCCCAGACCAGGAGCTACATCAAGCTGTGGGCATGGTAGTTGCCACTGGCTTCTTTTTTGTCTGTCATGTTTTTTAAGCCAGTATGATTTGCTTGATTCACAATTTTGAGCTTTCTTTCCTGGCCCTGAGGGATAAAAATCTACTTTTTAATGAAAGCTGAGATTCTCAGATAATAAGTTTAGGTTATGTTTGAAAGGCTTTGTGGGACATTTGTAGAAAATATGACACTGTTTTATATCAAGTGTCAGTAGATCTTTCTGAAACTTCTTTCCAATTGTGTGTGTTAACAAATGAATGGAAAAGAGCTGATTGGTACATCAACTTGCAGAGTCTGGAGAAGGATTTGCCTAGGCTGTGCCCAGGAGTTGGGAGAAAGAACAGAAATATCCATCGGTCACTTGGACTCAGCCAGAGTCCCTTTCTCCTTCCTACTCCTCAGTGTGGCTGATTCTCCTCTCACCTAACTGCCTTTTTCTTTTTTCCCTCTCCAGACACCAAAACAACTCCTGCTGCCGCCCCTCAACCAAGGACAGGGGAGACCAGCTCTCCCAGGGGCTTTGCTGGTTGCTTCACCATTTCTTGCCACCTTCCTTGGCCTCAGCTTTCGCATTTGCACCAGCCCTGCTCTTCCCACCACAGCACCCATGATTCTACTGTGCCTGTGCTCAGGCGGCCCTGCTCCACGGCCACCATCGCCACCACCACCATGGACTACAACAGTCCAGCAGGAGCTAAAGACCACCCAGTGCTTCTTAGCCCAAGCTCCAGCTTTGGCTGATGGTCTCTTCCCTAATTCATAGTGAGTGTTTAAGGTTGGAAAGGGAGTCATTGCTGCTAAAACAGGTAAGAGAGAGGTGATGTTACTGTCAGATAAATTGATGCTGAGGGGGCAAGAATCCTCTCAGACCTGCCCTGCCTTCCACGGTCTCACCTGGCTCTGCCTTTGCCTCTCTTGCTCTCTCACAGCTGTACCCACATGCAGACTGGAGCAGATATAAACGTGTACCTGGGAAGTACACATTGTTCTTGGAAGAAAAGCCATCTACTGATGTTTTCTTTGTGCAGGATGACAGATATCCTTAAGCCTTCATGAAGGCAAATCTGGATCTGGGCATTTGGGTTAAACAAGAGACACAGTGGCAGTCCTGTTTTGGGAAACACAGCATGTTGCTTTCATGGCAGGGTTATTCTTGAGATAAATAACAAAGGCCACACTTTTTAGAGGTACCGACTAAGAACAATTCAAACTGCTAAATTTCTAGAGTGGAGCTGATCCAGCTGAATCAAGATCTGTTTCAAAGCTTTAACAGGGGAAAAACCAAAGAAGATGTAAAGATGGACTCAAATCAGAAGATATGTTTCCTAGGAATGAGAAAAAAAGTGTCTGTCCATGCTGCTTTGAGCCCAACCTAGCCTGAGCCTCGTTTGTGGCATGGCGAGACAAGTAGAAGACAGTCCAAGAATAGGCAAGTCCCTTTGCAGGACCATGACAAGGGTCCATGACACGAGGAGTGAAATTTGTGGCCTGAGGTCGCGGCTTGCACAGACATTTTCACGCATCTTTATGAAAAAGGCATTTGAGGGAGTTGGGTCAGAAACTACCAGAACTGTTAAGGCTCCATTAGAACCCCAAGACATGCTGGGCTATTCCTAAAACCTGATGGTATCCTGGGCTCACTACTGCTTTTCCTCTTCTCATATTTGAGGCAAATGCGTTCTCCAAATTGTATTAGATGTTTTTGTTTTCAGAAATAATTTAGAGACTTACCTGACCCTGCGTTAAGGTCTGGAGGCTGAGCGATTTCTTCACCGAGCGAGGCAGATCGGGCAGTGCTCCCTATCACCTGCAGCCACAGGACCCCCCAGTCTGAAACACAGTTTCTGTCCTGTAGTATGAGATGGTGTTGGCGATTAAACACCGGCAAGGTTGGGCCATGCCATATCTTTATAAACTCGGGAACTGTCCTCTGAGGCCTTGGAGCTCAAAGGGGTTTTGTGTGTGTCACGTCCACGTTGGCCTGGCAGCAGACTGGTTTGATTGAATGGAGCACCCTCAGAGGCTTCCCTCTCGGCTGCGCTGAGCCCTGCCGGGCACCTGCAGCTCACTGCCAGTGCCTAATGGCAGAGTGACGATGGACTTAGTTAAATTAGATGATGTCATGGCCGTAGAGCAATGCAGTGAGATAAAAAGAGACAAATTGAGATTTGCCTGGTGTCTTGGCTATGATTTTTGATTAAAATTGCTGAAGACTGTCTTCTGTCGGCTGCATCCTGTGGCCATTGCTCGTTAAAGGAATCTCTGTGGCTTTTTCTGCTTGGTCTTTACCGTTTTGTGACTCACCTTATAATAGATTCACCTTCCTCATGTGACAAGTGACATTCAGAATAGGAGAGAGGCTCATTAATGGATGTGAATATGTGGTAGAGGTGGCACCAAGATGTCAGGAACAAATCCAGCCATAGGCTGGTGGCTGCAATGAGAGAAAGCTGTCTGAGCAACAGGACAGCCTCTCCCCATCATTTCTGTGGAGAAAGTCTCTCATTAGACATATTCAAAGTGCACTGGAAGGTGAATAGATGGGACAAAGCTGATTTTAGTATCAAATAGGCAATGCAGGGCTATTGTACTGACCGTATCATTTAATTTTATATGTAGTTCAATAAAATCCTCAGGGACTGCCTTGCTTCAGCACTAGGTCTGGCTTGCAGAAAGCTGTCAGAAGTTTAATGACTCTTATTCAGCCTTGGAAGAGGCCAAACAGGCCAAAAGGGAGGTGCAAAGCTCCTGCAGTGGGTAAGGGAATTATTTTCATCATCCAAAGTGCTGTATCCAAAGCCTCTGTTTGCAAATCCTCCCCCTCCCCCCAGAATAATTCAAGGGAACTCCAATTGCATAAGGAAAGCCACTGAGCGCAGGTTTTCTGTGGGGGCTTCTCCATGCCTCAGGCATGGGTCCTAGTAGAAAGAGAGAAACACGTGAAGTGATCCAGAAACCCTGTTACAAGAGCTGTGGCAGACATCTGTGCTCCTGGAGGCTTTTCCCACATCTTTCCCCTGCCTTTCCCAGGAAGACGGATGGGGAAGTGCTTTTGGCTGGTGAAAGGTCAGCCAAGAGGGCTACAAAGCCTCCCATCACTTCAGTTTTCTTTCATGCCCCAAAAACCTTCAGCCTGGAATCATCCACGTACAATCCTGATGGCACTTGTGGGGCTTGGGGAAGGCTTGCCCGGCATCCCAGCAAACACGGCCGCTCACAGGGGACAAGGCAACAATACTGTGGCCCAGAGGATATCTCCACCCAGAGACCTGACCTGATTCCAATCTTGAAACGCTGAGGAAACAATTGAAAGCTTTCAGGCTTAGGTAAAAGGACTGAAAAAGGCTCTGAAAACGTGGAACAGTATGAATTAAGTGTGAGCATCCTGAACAAATCCTGTTTAAATGCTGGCACAAAAGACCTCGCCGACAGGAGCCACCCTCGCCATCCCCAGGGATGTTTTCTAGCCAAAGCCACAATGTAAATAAAAAACAAAACACTCAAACACCCCAAAACCGGTTGCTAGCACCAGTTAGTCTCCACCACCACAGACAGGCTTGCACATCTGAAAACCGTATCACTTTGGTGTGCTCCAAGCAGGCTCACATGCCAAAGCTCTCATGGTGGCGATGGCTGCGGGGCCACCAGCACCACTGCAGCCAGTGACCTGGGACGGGGTCTGCGGTGGCAGAAGCGGTTCTGAATTTCCCTAGCTCATATAGATCCTCTGAGTGACTGTAAGAAACTTGACTTCTGACAGAGGCTTTCCGTGCCCAGAGCCAAAATGTGAGATTTTTTGAAGGACTTTCTCAAACCCGCTATGACTCATGCAAAAATAAAGCATTTCTGGATATGAAAAGACCATTTATCCCTGCTACACACAAACCCATTCCCCCCCATCCCCCGTCCCCCTCCACATTGTAAGCTCTTTGGGAAAGGGGATTTGTTATCGCTCTCAATTCAGGGCTTTATGATCATGGGGTATCTGATTTTCTCCCAAAAGGAAATAATGAAAAAGCATCTTTCTCCCTTTTTTTTTCTTTGCAGCAATTCAGGCTATAAGAAGATTAAAATTATCAGGGTTTTCTACTTCATGTTTTCTTGTGTAAATACATAAAATATCACAACTGAGAGGGCTGAAAAATTGTCTATGAAACACTCCTAGCTAATATATTAAAGCTTCATATCCTGGCTTGTCTTCTATTAATGTGTTCATCTGCTCAGTGTAAAAACTATTTCAAAATATTAAGAAAATACAGAGTAAGTTTGGCTTATCTCTTTTCTTTCTATTCCGCTATTTGCCTTTCATTCAGATGAAATCAAAACCTGACTGCCCCGGAAGCTCCTCTTTGGCCAAATCTGTCTAGCATTCCTTCCTTAAGAGCTCCCACAGCCTCTGGCACGGGCAGAAACGAGATCCACGCCTCAGTCTGCTCTACAGGGATGCGGCGCACGGCCTCGCTCGTCGGACAGCATTGGCGGAGTGGGGTGTGCCCGTCCCTGATCGCCGGGTGCCACACGACGGTGCTGCTGTAGAGCACTCTTGGAAGGTCTCTAATCAAGATTTATTTTTGCTCCTCTAAATCTCTTTTTAAGTTACTTCTGCTTATTTGTACAGCTTTCCCAAAGCCCTCCTTTCCCAGCTTGTTTATAGTTGGAAGGCCTTTTGCTTATTGCTCATCCTAATCTCCTGCATCTCTGCTTAGCAACGCTGAACCTATTGCCCTCTCGTCCCTGTCTCCACTTTACTACAGCTGATTTCGCTTTCTTTATGGATCCTCTCTCTCTCTGTGTGTTTAGCTTTGCCGTCTATTCACAATGTGTTTGCAGTTTCCAGGATCACAAACAAGCTTCCAGGGTTAACTCTTACCTTGCAGAGGATTCTTTTTGCCAAGACTAGCTCCAAAGCCGAAACCATCTCTAGCTATGCCTCCTGAGCTGCCCCATAGTCCTGTCTCTGAGGCAGACATCCTCCAGTTTGCTCCTGGTTAAGGGCAGCGTTGCCTTTTTTTGGCCTGTGAGAAGACCATGATGAAATTGGTCCCTGGGAATCGAGTCTTCTTTCCTAGCCCTCCCGCGACCTACAGGCTTCATAAGCCGTGGCACTGCTTTTCACCACGGCGCTTTCTGTCTCACTTCCTCCTTCTGCTGCCTCCAGCCACAGCAGTTTGCCTGAACCCTTTTTTGAACCCATTTTTGTTTTTCTAGAAGCCCTTTTGAACCACCAATACATGCTTCCACTTTTCCTTTCCACAGGCGTACAGGCTGGCAGTGTTACATTCTTGGCATACGTAAAAACCATCTCCTAAATGTCTGTCCCCAGCATCTTTGGAGGTCTCTATAGCATCCATCCTTACATTTCTTGACCACGCTGTTTTCCTAATCTCTACGCTTCCTTGGCTTAGTTAAAGTATTTGCTTCCGATTTCAACCTTAACAAACAGCTGTTGCTCCACATTTGTTTAGTTTTATACAAGTGAGACAAACACAAGCTCTCCAGCTCCTTCTATTTAAATTTCCTCAGTAATTTTCCCACTTCATCCATTTATGTCACCTGCACAGTATAGGTATTTTAATGAAGACAATAATGCTAGCTCAGCATTTATTTTATATCTTCAGGTAATGTGCAGTAAAGCATGTTGCTAGTCTTCATTCTCAATTACAACGGGGCTTTTCGCTTGTCAGCTGCTAATTGGGGAGCACTTGTTCTATCATATTTTTTTCCATTCCTTACACATATCTAAGGTGCTAACCAGGTTGCTTTTCTGTAGTAACAGGTAATTTATTTGTCTCCATGGAGATAAAATGCTGGCACTTTTATTCATGCTGTTTCATCATTAAAAAATACTAATTATCTCAGAAATCCTGAGGTTCTTGCCTGACTCCTCATCCAAGTTACTTGTGGAATCCTCTGAAGATAAAAACCTAGACACGGATTTTAAATTTTTTTTAAAAAAGGAAGAACGTTTACACATCTCTGGTGAAGGTTACTTACTAAGAATATCTTGCAGAATAAAATGATGTAGTATGTATTTATATTGTTTCGTTCCTCAGAAAGTGCTCTTGAACCTTTTAAATGGCCATAATCAGTAGGAGAAGGACATCATATGTCAATGAAATGTAGAACCCCAGACATAAAAACACTGCACTTTTGAACACCTTATCCTCATAGGCTGCTGCTTTAATGAACAGAGAGGTAAAATGAGCACATAACATTAACCTACTGCTAGTAGCTCACTGGTGAGGTGATCAGAGGTCCAGATCTAGCCAAGGAACTTGTATCATTCCTCCAAGTTAATAAAAAAAAAAAAACAGTTATAGCATCATGATGCTATGTTTGCCTGGACATTGCAGATGGCCTGAATTCTCATACGGTGTCTGTGCAGAGGGGAAAATTGTTCTACAAAAAGAAGGAGAAAAGAAAAGGTGCTTCCACAAATCCTGCTGTATCACTGGGTAGGTTAATTCCCCTCTGCGCTCTGAGATGGAGCTGTATCTCAGCCTTATGAAAGGGGAAAAAAATTAAAAATTACAGCCTGGCTTGCAGATTTGGTTGTTTTCTATTAAGTCAGCTCCTGATCTGCATCCTTCTTGCCAACAGGGCTTTCTGGTTCGTGCTGCTTACTAGTTTTGACTCAAGCCTGGCTTGGCACTCTCTGAAACCAGGGAGAGTCTCCAGTGACTTCTGGGGACATTGGCTCCATCCTGGATTCCTCACCCTCACCACAGATGCTTTCAGAAACATGCTGCAGAGCATGATGACTCTATTTAATTTTTTTTTTCTCTAGAATTAACTCATTTTCTTGTTTGTTTGTTTGGGTTTTTTTTCCCATGGCTGAAGGAAACCCCAGCTCAAAGTGGCTTGGGGGACAACGTCAAAGGTAACAAGCTGTATTTTCTTCTTTCTCTCCTTTGGAGTAAAATATTCTCAGGGGCTTTTGGATGGCCTTCCTTTTCACTCCCATCCCTGAATGAGGTTGTTGGGCAGAGGCAGCTCAGCTCTGTTGTGCTCTGCTCCGCTGTCCGATGAGTAACCAATGAAGTGCCTGATACTGCAGCCTCTCCTTATGTGCACAGACCCTTTGAAGTCACTTCAAAGGGGTTGTTTGCAAAGGGGCTGCAGGTACAAGGCAGTTAAATATGGCCAATACCATCTCTACTGTTTAATGATTCAAACATTATTTCTTATGAGCAAACACAGGCATTTTTTTATATTGTTGACACTGATCCTCTAGCTTAGCAAAGGGCACTCGTGCAACATTTTCTGACTCAATTTATCATCTGCCCTAGGCATTCGTTGCACTTTTCTCATCATTAGGGAAGAAATAAAAGCCATTCGCTAATCCCCAAACCACTTTGTTCCTCTACGGCCCTTCAAAGAGCAGGGCCCCTAAATGGTGATTAAGGACTCTGGAGACCTTTCTCAAGAGAGATTCCTTTCCTTCCCCATATCGGGCAGAAGGAATCAAATTCTCAAGCCGGGTAATATTTTTTTAATTAATACCACGGGACTGAAAATAAAATAAAATAAGATAATTATATGGGGCTTTTAACCTTTTTTTATTGGGTTTTTATGTTGCCTTTAAGTAAAAACAACTCTCTCTGCTCAGCTTCTGGATTTAGGGTGACAGTGTTAATTTGCAGGCTGAGGCAGAGATGACAGGAGTAAGGGGTTAGGCTAAGCTCTACCTGGCCTCCTGCTGAAGAAGCCAGAAAACGTCCTTGTGCCCTCTTGCTCTTGGCCCTGGGACATTGTCTGCACAAAGCTGGAGGAACTTCAACTCCACAAGCAACACAGGGACAGGAGAAGCTGGGACTCGGGCTGAGCCCCGGCCTCGCAGCCAGATTCCTCTCCAGGAGCAGCTGCCCATGCATGGAGCCTCCTCTCCCCAGGTCTGGGTGTTTGCTGATGGATGCAAACCCACGGCACCAGCAGCTGTGGCAAACATTTGGGTTTCTGCCCCCTCGGTGCAAGCTGAATTCTCTCATGTATGTGCAAAATGTGGGGAAAAATACTGGCATCTGCGGTCATCTGCATGGGTGTGAGTCAGGTGCTGGGCTTAAGTTCAGCAGAAAATACCCGCCCCAAAAGTGGGAAAATTTAAAGGCCTTCATTTCTGGTTTATGACACTTCTATTTTTTATCTGTTTGTTCTTTCTTCTGGAGCCCTTTCCAGTAGCATATGCCCTATGAACACTGATTTGAGACATGAACTCTAGTTAGAAGTTTTCTCTCCCTCCTTCCCAGGCGGGATGGTCACATTTCTTACTTTCCTTTGGGCACAGCAAAGCTTTTTTTAGCTCTGGTGCTGTTGTTAGAGGCTTGAGGACACAGGTGCATGCGTGGGAGAGCAGAGGCGCAGCCACAAGTTGAACACTCTTTGCTTCTCTGTTAGAGGACTTTCCTCTTTTACCTCCATCCCCAACCAGAGAAAACACGGGGGTTTAGAAGAAGCCCTGTATGACAGAAGTGAAATATATTTCACCTCTTACAGCTGGCTTCAAAAGCTCAGTGCACTGAAAAACTGTGATGAGTCAGTAATACCCGTGAACGGAAAATAATTGGCATGGTTCTTCTTATGGTAGTGTCTCTAAGTCTGCTTTGTTTCAAGGCTCCATTTTAGGAGAACCGTGGGAAAAGCACTTTCTTAAAAGCCCACTCCTGATGTCAGTGAAACTTTGATACTCTCATTTAAAAAAAAATCATTAAGTCACCTCACAGATAAGGGCAATGGTATTGGAGTTGTAAGACGGCTGTAGAGCTGCCGTCACTTCCAGTAGGCAGTGCAGGAGCTGAAGTGCTCCCGTCGAAGGCTCAGCCTAGCAGTGCTGGCGGGTGATTCCCAAAACGCAGCCCAGGGACCAGCACTGCCCTGCTCCAGCTCGGCCCGTGCCCCAGCCTGCGGATGCAACATGTGCAGTGGGTCTTACGGCAGGCTCCAGTTTTGGCATAGCCCTCAAGAAATGACCCTGGGATCTTCAAGAAATTGGTGCTGTCGGTGCCCATGGGAGGAGGAGGGCAGCTCTGTGGCAGCAGAGCAGCTTTGCTGTCATCTGTAGCGAGTATCACGGCGCTTTGCCAAACCTTCTGCAAGGAAGACCGGTGTGTGCTTTTTGTACAAACCACCGGCCAAACTGCTAAACTGTATTCTCCTCTCAATTCCAGCCCTCTGGTGTAAATCTGGAGTAAGCTGGTGCAAGCTGAGGAAGGCTCAACAGCACTAACGGAGCAGAATGTGTCCCTTTGGTTTCTCTCGCCCCTGGCAGATTCATCTGTCATTGGGGTGAAGCAGAAACTTATAATTAACGGAGGGGCAGGAAGGGAAAAGCCGAGTTCAAAGCCGTCTGCCAAAAGAAAACGATCCCAACCGAGTCTCCCATGATTGTGTCTGGGATGACAATCGCAGCCCAGCACTTCCAAGGACAGCTTATTGTTGTGCCGTGCTCCCCGTCCTCGGCCGCCACTATTGTCCGCCTGCCTTGCCTCGCTTGTTGAGCTGTGAGTTGCCAACCCAAAATTAGGACTCCTGAGGGGCTAAAGGTCGGCTGGCAGCGTTGCGATCTGTCGGAGGATGTGAGTTACAATGAGGTCACGGGGAAGCGTTCAAACAGCGAGCGACGCGGGGGCCGAGCGGGTTGGCTTAGCGATAAGGGATGGAAGAAAATTGGGGGGCTGATCCATTCCTCTGGGTAAATTCCTACGCGAGTGCCAGTCGCATTCCGCCCGTATAAAACAAAACCAGTTTGACCTATTTAAAATGGGGTTAAAAGGGGTCATAAATCTCTACAGGAGCTGAGGGTCGGCGGAAAACTCAGCCTGATCTCTTTTACATCTGTTTCAGGTTCTCAGCCTTATCTGCCTCAGCTGCCTTCACCCTTTGTGGCTGCGCACAAATGCCACCGAACAAAAGTCCCTTTGCCGGGGCTGAGTGGCAGGTATGGGGTGGCTGTACCGCGGGCGCAGCGGAGGCGCGGGGGGGGGGGGGGGGCGGCCCCCGCGGCCCGCCCGACTGACATTGTAAATCTATACAGAGGGGTTGTTTGAGGGGAGCCCGTCAGATTGACAGCGTAAATGTGTAACACACACAGCCCGGGAGAGAGGAGCCTGCCGGCGGGTGGGAGAGCGCCGGCGGAGTGCCGGTCACACGGAGATTGAATTACAGCTGCATTAGATCAGAGCTGTGGGAAACGGCACCTCCTAAACACACACACGGCCTCGGCGGGGGCCGGCCGGCCGGCGGGCGGGCAGCTGCGGGGCCGGGCCGAGGGCAGCGCC
>VWZZ01002861.1:113033-126260 GCA_013399095.1 Psophia crepitans
CCCTGTCACCCCTGTAACCGCCTCTGCTCGCACATCTCCCTCGGGGCCGGTGAGCGGGGGGTCAGAAAAAAACCGTAAAGGCTTGTGGCCAGAGACCAGATTTTTTCTTTTTCTTTTATTTTTTAGTTGTTATTTTTGTTATGCAACCCACTTTTCAGGGCAGTATTTTTTTATTTGATTTTCCAGTGTCTCCTGCTTTGCATGATCCCCTTTCTGCCCAACTCTACTGGCAAACGTTGGCCAGCCCGTTTGCAGCTTCTCAGCCTTCAGGCTAACTCATAAATAAAACGCCAGCCGAAGAACGGGGCAATGCCTGACAGTGGAGCCAGGGCCCTGCAGACCCGGGGGCAGCTTGCCCCCAGCAGCAGGCCAGGGTCAGACCCACGCTTTCCTGCTCTTGAAGTCTCGGAGGCTTAGTGCGAGGCTGACGTGCATCACCCGGCTGCACACCGGAGCGGCGGGCAGCAGGGCGAGGCAGTCGCTGAGCTCATGCAGTTGTGGGTCCTGAACTGGGAAAGACAGAGAGGTGCGCTGTGGTGTGTAGCAAGTGGCCCCACAATATAAAAAGCAGAGCCATTTTTCTCCTGCGCTTCCCAGGGATTTACAGACTGGACTGGAGCCCTACTGTCCGCACTGGTAGGATGCTCCCGGTAAAGGCAGTCCCCCGGCACCTTCACGTTTTGTCACACTGAGCTGCAGATTGAAGCGAGCAGCACATCTGTGTGCGAAGGGCACGCAGGAGGCCGCTGCACATCCCCTGCCTGCACCTCAGCCAGAGGGACGCTTCCCCAGCTCCGGGTTATTTCACCTCCTACAGCCATCACAGCTGGCTGCAAAATCTGTCCTTAATTCCCGTCTCTCTGAAGGACACAAGTCCTCAAAGAACCTCCTACCAAACCCGCTCAAACTCAGCCCGGTTTGGCTGACCTGTCCTGGATGAATAACGCCCGCAGCGATGGTGGCAGAGCTGCTGAGGCGGGTGGGATGGAGGGATGGTGAACACCTTGAACAGTAACTGCTTCAGCTGTCTCAGCTGCACCAGACCAACTTCAGGGTCCCTGTTCACAGCAGGATGTCCCTCAGCACCGGAATTTCCAGTTCGCTGGCACTAGGCTTGGCCACTGACTATCCAGTCTCACCAGCATGGTTTTAGTCCAGTCTCCAAGACGCAGGAGGATATTTAGCTGTATGGATATAAGCTGTGTTGTGGCATGTGGCCTCTTGAGCCCTGATCTGTTTATTTACTAGGATAGATATAGTCCAGTTAGAAGCAAGCCTACAGCTTTCCAGCAGAGGTTTGCTACTCCCAGTCCACAAACAACCTGTCTCACGACAGACTCTGACATTGCTTTGGGTCGCAGGAAATTATATCTCCAGACAGAGCCTGGCCAACTCTGCAAGGAAAGTGTCCCCTGCTCACAGGCCAGCCAAGGTCAGGGAAAGGTGCATGAAGATGGACACATCTTTACGTTGCCTCCTGTAAGAGATGTCTCTCTTTCTCAGCATAAGGGGAACTTTGAGCTTTGAACCCTGGCTACTTGCAAGCCTCATCCACACCGTGTTTCTTACGGCTTATCCAGAGTTCCTTACAGTGCTGTCTGCTGCATTATTTGGGGAGGGATATACGTTCAATGTCCTGGTTCTTTATAGTTTGTTCACTTTTGGAAAGAGTGTAAAGATTGTTCTAGAAGTTGTTGGTAGGCAGAAACCCCCAAATTCATGTGGGTTTTGTATTCATACTCTATTACACTTACAAAATGAGAACTTGAAAGATGCATGGGGCAGCATCCCCAGGTCTCTGCTTCAAGCTCTGCAAGCTGCCATGGGCACAGCTCTGCTCTCACTGACAAAATCACTGCCCGATCTTGTCGTTTTGCCAGGCCTAACCTTGCTGGAGGAGATCAACCCAGCTTTCTGGTGAAGGTGACACAGCTTTGTGGGAGAGCAATGGGGTTCAGGTGCCTCACTTGTCCAACAGCCAGACCTCCTCCAGCTAGTGCTAGCCACCGGGAGATATTTCTTCTTGCACCCAGATGCTTTTTGTTGAGGTCTCCCAGATCAGCCTAGGACTCCCGGGAGGGAAGAAGCTATTACTCTTTTGAGTTGACCCCATACATAGGACTGAAAAACCTTGTGCAGTGCTGCACTACTCAAAAGCCTTGACTGCAAGGAGGAGAGGAGGTGCTTCTCCAGCTTATTGACTGATTCGGGGTTTGTCACAGCTCACTTGCTGAATAACTCACTGATTCTGGTCCCTGCTGCTCTCACTCAGGGGTAGCCCTACACCAGCAGGCACCCCTCTGAAAGGGCTGCAGGGTGATGTGAAGTTGCTTCTGTCTCCTCACAGACATAGCTAAGCAGTTTCTTGTCCTGAAAAGAGAGAAATGAATTATTTGAAGTCTCTTCCAACCTTTATGATTCTATGATTTTGAAGAATCTGCTTGTTGACTGCAGAGCATTACAGAACACATTTACTTATATAAAACAACAAAGACTATGAAAAACCAGACTTTCATACTGTCTAAGTTTTAAAGCTGGAAAACTTTTCATGGCTTTATGAGCTGTTTTCATGGCCCTTTATGAGAGGTAACTGTTGAATGAGGTAGAAGTTACAGCTAAGAATGCATTTGAATCTCAGGTATTTTGACAGGTTTTAGCCTTTGAGTGAGAAGGTGCTGATGAAATACGGCAGGGCAGGATGCAGCACAGGGTCCACTTGCAGTTCTGCAGAGGATGGCAAAGGCATATAGCGAAGATAACTCATCTTCTTTGAATTTCTGGTGCTCTTGGGACTGAAAGAGTGTAAAATCCACAAACTCTGGCCGTTGGGAGCTTTCTGGGGAGCATTTTGCACCAGCAAACAAAAATTCTTCAAAGCAAAGTCTTTCTAGAATAGGATTTTGGAGAGAGAAGTGCTTCAATTTATTCAAAGTTTGATCTGAATATACTGTGACAAAGTCACTGAAATATAATTTATTTTTCATATTTTAGTTAATTTACTCTAAAACGCAGTTTAAATAAAATTGCTGTTAAATAAATTTTTGTGAATCTTTCCTATATTATCACATTTTTGAGAATTCAGCTTGGAGTCCGAATGTTTAGCATGGGGGTCCTCCAAAGGCTACCACCTAGCTTCAGAGAAGACCCACCAAATAGGAACACCAAGGAACAGGATGATGTTGTCCTTCAGACAAACTGAACTTACGACAGCTTGGTGACATCCTGGCTATTCATTTACCTGGAGCAGGTAATTTTTCTCCTTGTTTGCTGCATGTTTTCAATATAATTTTTAATTTTTGTGATACTTTAAGGGTCTGCAATTATGTTTTGTGTTGGAGCTACTGCAGTTTTCATGAGAGATGCAGCAGTTCAGCTGGGGAACAAGCTGGTCCTGTGACTTCTCTGCAGGAATCTCCTATCTCACACAACCGCTGATCCCGTTCTCAGCTGAAAGCAAACCTCCGTGTGAAACGCATTGATGCAGTCACCTCAGCACACCCCTTTCTTTTCTTTTTTTTTTTTTAATAACCTGAATTCCTGCCGGCTCCAAATGCAAATCATTTCAGCCCTGGTTCCCAATGAAGCAGGAAGGCTTTCTACTGGGAAAGCATTCGGTTTTTAAAGTGCTCATAGTGTTGGGGAAGCTCCCAGGTTGCAGCCAAGCAGGACAAGATCCCACTTCCAGGAAAGTATGACTAACCCAATTTCCACATTGGCTTAGCACACAGAATGCCCTGGTAAATATAACACCTCAGAGGTCACAGGGATGGGGTGCCGGGGGTAGCGTTCAGTTAATTTATGGCCGGGCAGTGCAAATCAGACATGGGATTCAGCCCTTTGATGTCAACTCTCTTATCGGCACCAGGTCGCTGGGTGTGTGAGATTAGCTGGCGTGCATTATAAACTTGCAGAGCAGGATGTTGTTTCCTGGGCAGGCAAAAAGAGATGCTGCAGAATCGGGGGCGTGTGCCCATCAGAGCTGGTGGGCTGCTGACAGAGGAAAGTCTTGGAGGGGCGGGGGGGAGGAGGTCGCCAATGAAATAGCTTATCAAGGTGGGCATCTGCAAATCTGTCCCCCATGGGCTGCTTAACCTGCCTTGGCCTTCTGAGACCATCTACAGTGTAGCCGCAGGTGTGGGCCAGCTCCTCTGTTGCTGGCAACAGGAGCAATGGCCCGTGGTCATCTACACCCATTCCTCCAGAAGTTGTCCAGGATGTTTGGCCACAGAAGATAAATGCTTCTCTTCTCCTGTCCACACATGCCACCCAAACAAGGAGTCCTGTGAAGGGGTGTGGACACAAGACCCCAAGAGACCTGAAAGAGAAGTCAGGTAGTGTTGCTCTCATCTACTTAAGCTCCTCTGATCAGTCTCAGACAGATGCTCTCTCCTGTTTCATTGCCCCTTTCCTCCTAACAACCCTGCTGGCACTTCCTCCAAAAATAGTTTCCTTGTATAAGAGCTAATAATGAGATCTTTCAGTGTTTTCAGGTAAAACAAAACAACTTTTCTTTAAAATATATGATGTGTGCAGAACACAGAGTTGGGCAATGTCTTGGCACTGCCCCTTCTTCTTGTACCTACCCAAGATCTCCACAGCATTTCCACCGGTGATGAATGAGGACACCTCTGCCATGCAGTAAAAGCTGCCTGGTGCACCACCAAGCACCCATGGGATGTCTCCTTCAGTGACTGCAGTGTGTAACATGGGAGCTACCGCATCTCTGTAGATTTAATTAAAAAAAAGGAAAGATTTACAGGAGCATCATAAGTATTGTATGAAAAACTTCCCTCACTTCTGAATTTTGATTCCTTTCAAAGAAAAGACTAGGAATTTGTGTCTGAAAGCATTCACGTACACCTAAGAGAAACAAACAGCAGCCTTGTTATTTACCATGGCCGAAACCCACTGGAAACTGGACAATGTCCCACTAAAAATACCAGAAAAGAAGAAATCTTGTGTAACGGGTGAAGCAAAGGAAGTGAAATCTAGTGATTAAAGCAGGCGCAGCACTGCCAGGAGGTCTTTCTGGCAATAGTTTTATTCCTGGCTTTACCACAGGCTTCCTGTGTGACTGGGCAGGCGCTGAAGGGCCTGACAGCGCAAGCACGTCTCGGCGCACACCAGGAGCAATGCCCTGGGATTGTGGCCAGGGTGTTTGTGGGGTCAGGACTTTGCTCTTGGAGCAGCTCTCTAAAATCAAACCCAAGGAGCACGAGGCCATCCCATAGCCTGGTCTGGGGCAGGGATCTGGGAGGAGCCGCCGCGGGAAGGTTGTCCCACACTGGAGGGGAGGTGGGCATCGTCTCGGCCATGGCATCACTGCCTCTGGGCAGGCTGGCCAACCCTGCTGGCATTTGTGCAGCTGGAAAAAAGCAGGGGTTTGAGTTGTAACTTTCTGAGCCCCGATCTGTCCTCCTCTGCACTCGCGGTCCCTCTTTGTGTGGTCACGGTAGAGACTAGTGGACTTGCCAGACTTTGTAAAGCTGCCCTCACTGAAGCGCATCTTCTTAGGGGAAAGAAGAAAACAGGATGGAAATACAGAAGATCATTCATGGTCTAATCAAAGGGGCTTCACCTTCTGCTCTCATCACCCTCTGGCTGAGTTTCCCCTCCAGGGGCAGGGTGAGCGAGGTGGGCACGGGAGGGACATGGATTCAGAGGCACTGGCCGCCCTATTTATACCCATCGCACATGAAAGGTGACCGCCCTGGGGTGTCCGTGTCCGCCCCACCGGCCGCCTCACCAGGCTCAGATAACAAACACAGCCCAGGCTGCACAGCAGATCTGTCGCGGGGATTATCTGCTCGTTTGAAGTGAAATTTAGCTGGTCTTAATCAGAAATCTAACCGCATCAGGTTCGCATTAGCTTGTGCGGAGGTAGTAGTTTCACACGCTGACATGGTAGCAATTAAGCGAGTTGCTACTGGTTCTTACCCCAGGGTACAACTTTGTTTTGTTCCTTGCAGATTAGTGGGACTGCGCGAGTTTCCACATAGTTTTCTTTCCTGTAGACCCTGGCTATTTCATGTTGAACCCTCTAGGACCGTTTATTAGACCACACAAACAGTAATTATTTCCCAAAGAGGCGGATGGCATTCCAGACCTCTAGCACGGCCAGTTATAAAAAATGTCATGAATCTGAGCAAAGGATTTCACTAAAGCCAAAGAAGCCTTAAAACTACACAAACACAGGGAATTAAATATTTGTGAACGGCAGGAACAGAAGACAAATATTCATTTCAAAATGCGTCATTATGCCTTTCTCGGCATAGGAGGTGAGAGCGAGGGAGAGCTCCTCCCGGGTCCCCCTTCATTTCCTCCCTCGGCTCCTTGGCTTGGAGAAAGCCACAAACCTCATCTCCTCTTCATGTAAAACCCTCCCAGGGGACCCAATTATAGCCTGGCTACCCCTCACACGAGCCCACCGGGAGAATTCACGTTTATTTTAAGACTGAGGCTGAAGGCCTGACAAGCGGGAAGGAGTTGGATGTGTCCCACCCTTGGAAACAGCACTTTGTCCAGAAGGAAGAAGTCCGCGTGGAAAAAATGTTGCAGCCAACCGAGGCGAACACACACACACGATTATCTGAGCCGAAACTGAGCCCCCTGCCACTGTGAGAGCAAATGCTTTTCACAAGACGAGCTAGCTCAGATGAATTTTCAGCATGTGACGGTTTTTCATCTTGAGGACCACATGCCTCTGGGTGGCGAATATCTTTTCCTAAACTACCCTACGCTGTAATGAAAGGACTGCTGCCCATTACTTTCTAGAGTTCCCTCCTACAATATTCTGAGGCAGTCATGCAGGGGAGTATCTTATTCCAAACCCACTGTATTTCTCTTGGCATTTGCATCAGTCAGGAGTGGATTATTTTCATGCGAATTGAGGGACAGGAGAAATTTCTATTACCTCAAAAATGCAAAATTCCATAGCCAAAACTTCTTCCACCTTCTAGACCAAACTGTAAAAATACAGGAAGAAGAAAAATTAATAAAATACTAATTTTCTGCCTGGTCAAAGGCAATAGACGATCAATTACTTGGATGTTATTTTGTTAACATACAGTAACTTAATCTCATTATGTCATTTCATAACAGGGTGACATTTATTGATCCCAAATATATAGAGAGTCACTTATTGCAAGAGAAGATGGACCTAAGCTAACACTGCTGTTGGATGGCTTGGGTAATGCCTCAATGGTATTTGAGTCCCCTGAAAGCTGTTTGAAGACCTGTCATTGCTCACACACAGGAGTGGTACCAGCAAAGGGAGGTTCAGGTTGGAGATTAGGAGAAATTTCTTCTCAGAAAGGGTGGTTGGGCATTGGAACAGGTTGCCCAGGGAGGTGGTGGAGTCACTGTCCCTAGAGGTGTTAAAGGAAAGGTTGGATGTGGTACTTAGGGACATGGTTTAGTGGGCAATATGTGGTAGGGGGATGGTTGGACTAGATGATCCTGGAGGTCTCTTCCAACCTTAATGATTCTATGGTTCTATGAAGACTTGTGGATGGGAACCCACCCACGCTGGACGCTTAGTGCTCCCACAAGCACAGCAAAGCCAAGGGAGTGGAGAGACGCAGGAAGGCTGGTATGAGTTTTCTCAGCTCTGCTGTCTACATTTCGGAGGGACTACAACATACAAATACAAATAACACACGAAGCAAGGAGGATGGCATTTATAACAAGCTCAGCTTGGATCTTCGCAGCAATCGCCACAACAGCTGCTAAGTGCGTAGAGCTTCTGAAAGGCAAGCATTAGCATGGGCAAGCAAAGATGACGGCAAATCCAGATGTAAGCCACCATCTGAGGATTTGCTTGAGATAGTGAATGGCCTGCAGCAGAGACCTGACTCCTGTCATATTTGTGGGCTCAGCGAGTGTCCCCACTGTTGCTCATGCCTTTGCTCATACCTTTGCTGGTACATGTTCTTGACAGGCTGTCTTTGCCACCACTTGGAAGAGGTATCCACATCAAGGCTGGATTTCCAGATCAGAGACCCCATTCTGGCTCCATTAACACTTGTGTCATCTGGAAGGGGCTGAGCTCCAGGTCAGGAAGGTCTCAGCTCCAGCAGCTGCACGCTATACCTGGCTAGGACTCAGTCCATGGGCTTCTTATCTAAGAAGGTGTATTTTCACTAGCCCGCATCAAACTCGTCCTGCTGCCAGCGGCATTGTGGTGGCATGAATGGGGCCTCTGGGAAACCAGCCATAGTCCTTGGTAGACTTGTCCAGATGGTGGCTGGTTCTTCACAGCTGGGGTTACCTGTTACCTCCTCCTGCACGCCGCTACACGAAGGCTCCGTGCTGGGCATCACTCCTCCTCTTCCAGCTCCATGGGATCCTGCAGGCTGTTTCTGTATCTCTGTAATTAATAGGGCTACTTCTGAGATGAGCAGGTTAATGGCTATTTTTATATACTTGTAGCTCTTTAACTGGGAAAGTGTTCTATGTTGCCTCAGGGAAGATGGTGCATGTGTGCATGTGCCAAGATATTTCATGGATAACATAATAGCTATGGATTTTAATGACTTCCACAGTTTTGCCAACAGCGTGAAAAGCAACATAGAGCATTTTCCGCGTTAGTGTCCCCAAATCCAAACAGACTCCCTGTCTTCCTCTTGATTTAAGTTCAGATGCTGTGTTTCTTTACAGAGACGCAAGAGACAAAGACTCCAATAAGCAGAATTTCAGTGGCTTTCTAAACTTATCCCATAACAGAGCAGGGGTGTTGTATTTTGTAGGGCTTACAGAGTATTAAGAGAAAATCAACTGACAGTTCAAAGGAGGCTGGGAACAGAAATTCTTGTTCCATACGTTATACTGCTCCTGACGGCAGCTACCGCTTACATTTCTTGCTGTTTACTTTTCAAGAGGTCAACAACCAGCGTCTGCAGGGAGGGTTTGCCTGGGAGTTATAATGTTCCAACTGTGTTGTTCCTTTCAGCAGCTCCCGTCTTTTACTGGTCCAAGGTAATAACCTTCTTTCCATATTTTCTTCTCTTCACTGCTTCAGAACTACTCTCTTAAATTATGTGTGTGTGTGTGTATGTATACATATTTTTACTAAAAAGTTTCCCATAAGCCAAAGCTTCCCCTCCCTAGTATTTATGAAAAAGTATAACAATGAAGATATCAACTTCCAGTTTTGAGCCACAAGATTGATATTCCTCCAAAGTAAATACTGGCCTTGGCTGTGCCACAGTCAATATTTACCTCGAGTAAAATAAATCTTGCTGACAACCAAAACCTGAAGTCAATATTGGCTTGCTGTAATCCAGCTGGTATAAAGTAATCAGTTTCCTTTATATTACCTGAATGCTTTATGCAAATATTTTCAAGTTAAAGGTGGGCTCTACATTCCTGTAGTTGTAAATGCGGTACTGAAACCATCCCCCTATTTTCAGTCATCCCAAACCTGAGAACTCTCCAAGACAGCATATGAAAGCTCTCCTATCTCAGAAACAATCTGCGAGTGACTGATTAACTATCAATCTGTGTACCTACTCTGAGGCCCAGTACTCCAGTTTCTAAAAGTCTTCCAAATTCTTAAGAGAGGCAAAGTTTGCAAAGAAAGGGAATATCTTTTACTAGACCAGGTGATATAGCTGAAGAAAGTGGATAAACTGGGAAAACCTTAGATCTAAAGATATTGACTCTTCCTAAAACAACTGCATCTCATTTATTTAGACCATGAGGTCTACAGCAGTATCATTGCTACTACTGCCTCTAAGGAGAGAAATAATTTAATCCATGGGAAAATATTTTAGTACTCAAAAGAGACTCTTTTAAAATGGATTTCCTTTGGTAACCAAGCTTCGGCAACCACCTCATTTATCTGCCTTGCTGTACATCTGTTGATGAGTCATTTGCCACTCAAGAACGTTGAGCCTGCTGGCCAACCCTCGCTGCCTTTGACAAATGGCAGATTCAAACTAATGAATATCCTACAGGTTTTATGCAAAACTGGTGAAGAAGAGAGACCTAGATTAGTCTTCCATTGGCCACACCAGAGGAGCCGACTGGGGCAGTCAGCATGCCCAAGCTGCAGAGTAGTCTGCCTCCTGCCCCCCCGCCAGCCTGTGGGCACAGGCAGCAGCACCATGGAACAAACTGGCAGGTACAGATGTTGGGTCAGTATCAGGATGTAGAGCATCACTCCATAGGAAACAAGGTTTGATTAATTCTGCTGACCACGGAAAAGCACCATTTTTTAAATTTTTGTGTGTAACCAAGTATACTGTACCAGTGCGCACACAGAGAGAAAGTTGAAATGAGGTCATTCACTTAATTTGTAGTTCTGAAAGGGGTGGGCACCTTCAGCAGAGTGTTTTGCAATTACTGCAGCCAATGCACCCAGAAGCCTCTCTTTTAGCTGGCGCTATGTCGTTTCATCGCAGTGGCTGTGCAGGCAACTGTGGCCATGAAGTCTGAGTGAAGCTCCCTCAGGCAGCTAAACCAGTCTCCAATAGGCTTTGCATATCAGGACAGAAATCATGAGCTGCTTTCCATATTCAGTGAGAAAACAGGAAAAAGAACAGAGAGCTTTTGAATGACTCACTGATGGACTGGGGTTTTTTTTGTTGTTTTTGTTTGGGTTTTTTTTTTTTTGTCCTTGCTGGAGCTTTTTAATTTCTAAATATAAGTAATGAGTTGTAAGAACTAAAAAATCATTAACTAGATTAAATCCTGATGAAGTTTTGTAATTGTTACAGTGCACAGAATTGGTTTGCTGATTATTTTTCCTTTGGTTCAGGTTACTTGTGCAAAGATGTTGGTGGTCCTAACAAATCCTTAAAAGTTATCTGAACACAGCACTCGCCACTCCCTGCAGTGCAATTTTGCCTGATTAGCAATCTCTCTGGGAGGTCAATGGCTGGAACAGTTTGTGAGTTGTATTGTAAGAGAAATAAATAACAATAAATTATAATGTTTAAGGCCAGTGGAAGACCACAGGTGCAAGAAGCTGCAGACTCTGTAGGCGGTTAGTGCTACATCGAAGTCTCATTTTCCCCTCAGTAATCCTGTAGCTGTTCCCAAGGAGAGGGATGCTTTCCACCAGGAAAAGGAAGACCTAACAGGACAACGCTCAGGAATATTTTCTTGTCAAGGAGATAAACCTGGGGCCAAGTCAGGGGTTATTTAATGGAAATAATGAAGTTAATGATGCGCATGTGAATGCCCTCCATGTTTCTGTAGGATGCCTTCTTCGCTGGCCACGTGTTTTCTGCGTGAAGCAGGCCACGATGCAGGGTAGACTCTGCAGATCTTTGCCTCATTAAGCTTCTCCACATTCACGGTGGGTGACCCTGACTCGAAGGCAGACTGTGCTTTGTGACCACTGGTGCGCCAGTCAAGTGCTTGCTCATCTGCAGAAGGCTGGGTCACCAGCTACTTGATCACATCTCTCCTGAAATTCTAGCTCCTTATCTCATCGAAGGCCAGATTGCAAATATTTTCCCCATTTACCTACCAAAGCAATTGGAGCCATTGCATAGATGTGAAGTGTTTGTAAATGGCAAGAGTGGTTATGAACAGAAAGTAGGATGTGCATGATGGTATGAGGACATCAGCTCTGAAGCCTCGTACAGTGGTTTGAGGACATCAGCTCTGAAGCCTTGCACCGCGACTCTGTAAAACACTTCTTTGCATGGCAGGAAAATTACCCAGCGTTGCTCTGGGCCAGCCAGCCAGCCTCTACCTTCAGTAACTCAAAATATTTTCCTGTACCCTGAGCTGAAGAGGGTATCAAGAGACACACAACCCAGAAAGGGGGCCCAGTCTCTAACAAAAAACAGGGTTGGGGGGTGACAGAAATGAGAAAGTCCAAGCATTAACGTGACACTCAGAGAGATGCCCTTTAAAACCGAGCTGACTCACAGGGAAGTGTTTCACTGTTTCCAAAACCTAGGACTTGTTTTCCCCACAGAAAGGACAGGAAAACCCCAAACCAAACAGACTTAAGATACTTCAATTCTCCCTGACCCAAGGAAAAAAAAAAAAAGGTGTCGAAATATTGGAATTTCCCAGGGGACGGAAATTCTGATTTCTACCTAGCTGCAGTCCCACAGTGGCAGGGCAGACGGACAGCCGCCACTTTGGGCTTTTCCTTAGACACCGGTGGAGCTGTTCAGGAAAGCGCAGGCTGTACTTGCGCTGCGCCTGGCTACAGTTGTTGTCAGCAAACCTCTGCTTTCATAAGCTTGTGCCTGGTGAAAGAGAAGCAAACACAGTCTCAAACCTGCTGCTGTTCCTGGGTGAGCACTTGGCATCCCCCCCTTCAATGCAGTAGGTTAGGACCTGCCTCCTCCTGAGCACCTCCGTGTCTTTGCTGAGCCTGACTGCGACGGTAGCACAGGCGTGAGGCACTCGGGCCAGCTGCCTGCAGCTGAAATGAGGTGAGCCCAGCTACGTCTGTCCCTTCGGGGGGTCACCGACTGCAGGAGCCCTCTCCCCTGGCCCAGCACGCTCTCAGCCTCCAGCTTTTTTCCTCAGCCTCTGAAACCAGAGAACGTGGAGGGTCACTCTAGACCAGTGGGACAAGGACTATCAATGCCAGAAGACCACGTCCCCAGGGCTTGCTGCCTCAATAAGAAGGACGGGTTTCAGCTATGGCTGCTGACGTGACGCCAGGGGTCCGTGGGACCCTGGCAGCTCCTGCCGGAGGGGCTCCAGCCCCCTGCCTGTGTGGGCTGCATGCTGCCTGCACAATCTGAGGAGGGTCTAGTGTGTTCAGCATTTGAAAAGCACCAGAGCTATGGATAGGAGGATTTAATTGAAGACCTAAATGAAAAAAAAAACCAGCAAATCTAGCGTTGAGTCTAAAACCTGATCCGTGCACAGGTACTTGGCCTCACCATGTGACTTGGCCTTGCTGTCTGATGTCTGCACTAATAAGCAAATGCCATGACTCAGGTAATTCTCCCTCCCTCCCTCCCTCCCTCTCTCTCTCTCTCTGGGTCTCATTTTGTTTTGCAAGCCATGGCATGAGCTAGCTTTAGCCTTGCCATAAAAATCTGACTCACTTCCTAAGGGCAGGCTAAAATAACCTGAGGATTTTTAAAAATGCTGCCGCTTTTACCTTCTTACCCACAACAGAAAGACATTGGGGATTTCTGAAGAAAACAAATAAAATAAAAAATCAGATTTGTTAAACACAGATACAATGTTCTTTCCAGCCCGATTTTCATTGAGTCTACGAGTTGTTCCTTTTCAGAAGAGAAA